>WOXC01012239.1:0-274693 GCA_011680675.1 Gymnobelideus leadbeateri
GACTCTGAACAACTTCTGGAGCCCCAGCAACAACTGAACAACACAGAGAAGCTAACATCCTGCTGAGGACAGCCCAGCAGCCCTGCAGGAAGGACCACTGCAGCAGTCTGGGAGCCAGCAGCACGCAGCGCGCAGAGCACAGCAAGCTGAGCCCAGGTCCCCATGAGCCGAGGTTTTAGCCCCAGGGCAGCAGGGCCAGCAGCCAGCTGGAGGAACCCCAGAACACCAGCAGCTGTGGAGATTCCAGAATTATCAACATAGACATGACTAGGACAAAGTAAGTGGTTAGTGTCCTATGGACTTTGGGACCAGTATTTGGGGAATGTGTCAGCTTCCTCCCCTGGGGGCTAGAAGCCACTGAGGAGACACACCATTTTGTAGTTTTCAGAGGCAGCTCCAGCTCCGGGTCTGCATGCTAACTGTAGGGAGATCCAGCGATCAGTCTTGGGGGGTAATCGCTCTTGCTATAACCTCCCTGGATCTGGATTGTGATCTAGGGTAGAAGTTGTGGGTGGGTTTACAGCTTGCCAGAAACAGAAGTTGCCCCCCCCCACATTCGGGACGAAAATTCCTCTAGCTGGCCTTAAAGCCATAGTGTGGCAACAAGCCCAAAAGTCAAGCAATTAAGTGGCAACATGACAAGGCAAAGGAAACAGAAAAATGCAACCCTAGACTCCTATTTTGGGGGCATAGAGCGGAAAAGGACTGTGAGGTCAGAAGTCCTGCTCCAAAAGCCCCAGGGGAAAACATGAGCGGGTTGCAGGCCATAGAGGACCTTAAGAAGGACTTTAAAAATCAAATAAGAGAAGTGGAGGAAAAATTGGAAAAAGAAATGAGAAGGATGCAGGAAAAGTATGAAATGAGGGTCAACATCCTGACTGAGGAAAACAACACCTTAAAAAATAGACTAGCTCAAATGGCAAAGGAGGCCCAAAAGGGCATTGAGGAGAAGAATGCCTTAAAAAGTCGAATTTGCCAGATGGAAAAAGAATCTCAGAAGTTCACTGAGGAGATTCATTCCTTCAGAGTTAGACTGGAGCAAATGGAAGCTAATGACTTTTTGAGAAATCAAGATGCTGTTAAGCAGATCCAAACAAACAAAAGATTAGAAGGCAATGTGAAGTATCTCATGGGAAAAACCACTGACCTGGAAAATAGATCCAGGAGAGACAATTTAAAAATTATTGGACTACCCAAAAGCCATGATCAAAGAAAGAACCCAGAAATCACCCTTCAAGAAATTCTCAAGGAAAATTGCCCTGATGTTTTAGATCCAGAGGGCAACATAGAGGTTGAAAGAATCCACGATCACCTCCTGAAAAAGATCCCAAAAAGAAAACTCCCAGGAATATTATAGCCAGGTTCCAGAATCCCCAGATCAAGGAGAAAATACTACAAGCAGCCAGGAAGAAACAATTTCAATATTGTGGAAACACAGTCAGAATAGCCCAGGACCTGGCAGCTTTTACTCTGAGGGATCGAAGGGCATGGAATACAATATTCCAGAGGGCAAAAGAGCTGGGAATGAACACAAGGGTCACCTACCCAGCAAAACTGAGTAATTTGTTTCAGGGGAAAATATGGTCATTCAGTAAAATAGAGGACTTTCAAGCATTCTTGAGGAAAAAACCAGAATTGAATAGAAAATTTGACATCCAGACACAAGAAGGAAGAGATGCCTGAGAAGGTAATCAGGGAAAAGAAATGAAAAGGAACTTATCAAAGTTGAACTATTTACATTCCTATATGGAAAAGTAATAACTGTGACTGATGATATCTTTCTCACTATGAAAATAATGGAAGAAGGGGGTGTGGTCATATGAATACATATGTGAATGTGTGTGTATATGGTTGCAGTTATATATGGATAGAGGGCATAGGTTAAATTTTTTGGGAAGGGAGAATACTCAAGGGATGAAATTATGAGGTGAGAGAGGAAAGTGGCAAGAGGAGATGGGGAAATACAAGGTAGGGTAAACTATCTCATGTAAAAGAAGCAAGGGGAAGTGGTTGCAAGGGAGGAGGAGAATAGGAAGGCTAAAAAAGGCAAAACCACATTCTCATTGAATTTGGTTCAGGGAGAGAATGACATACATACTAAATGGGATATCTCAACCTGCAGCAGAATAGGGGGAAGGGGGATGAGAGGAGGATGATGGATGGGAGGGCATCCTTGGGGGGAGGGGAGGTTGGAAGTACCCACTATAGAAGAGGGACAGGATCATGTAGAGAATGGACCAGGTGGGGGTTAGGATGAGTGGGAGGAATTATAAGCAGCCTTGTACAATATATCTACTATGATAATGTTTTGCATAGCTAGACATGTACAACATTTACTGAATTACTTATCTCCCCAGAGGGAATGGGTGACAAGGGAGGAAGGAAATGGATCTGAAATTTAGGTCTCAACATTAAAATTAAAAGTATATATATATATATATATATATATATATATATATATATATATATATATATATATAAGATAGATGGTAGATAGATAGATAGATATAGATATATATAGATATATATAGATATATATAGATATATATATATATATATATATATATATATATATATATATATATATACTATTATTAATACTCTTTTGCTTATAATTGGGAGACAAGATGCGCAGGCATTGGGACACAAAGATTCACCTTCCTCTAATGGAAAAGTCAAAGAGGGTATGGGAGAAATTATGGGAGAGAGCAGATTGGAGGAAGCGATATCTTGTGGGACTGCTATTCTGGGTGGTTGGGTAGGGGAATAACGGGGGAAAAATGATTGTAACTCAAAATCTGGCGGAAATGAATGATGTAAAACGGAAGTTAATAAAGCATTTCTTTAAAAAAATTAAAAAATAAAAATTAAAAAAATAAAAAATAAAGAAATTATGCATTATTTCAACTATCCAAATATTGCTAAAACTCTCACTTTGCCAAAGTAGATTGAATAAGTTTTCACTTTATTTTAAAGCTCATTTTACTCTTCAAAATGTGGAATTAGAATTAGAAATTTCATTTTAAGAATAATTCTTGGGGTGGCTAGGTGGGAGTAGAGCATTGGCCCTGGAGTCAGAAGTACCTGAGTTCGTATCCGGCCTCTGACACCTGATACACACACAAACAAAAACCTAGCCGTGTGACTTTTGGCAATTTATTTAACCCCAATTGCCCTCCAAAAAGCAAAAAAAAAAAAGGAATAATAATGAGAGTAATATTGAGTAATCATTAATATTTAGAGTTTCAGTGGAGAAGAGTGTGGAATCAAAAATCTGACATATATTCTAGACTAGGGTAAAGGAAAGATAAATAGGTAAAAGATCCATGTACTAAAATTCTAAAGAGGAAGTCAACATAAGAATAAAGGGAAGCCTTCAAGAAAGAAATTCTGAAGAAATAAAGAGAATTATTTCCAATAAAAAAGAAAATTAAAAGTGTTCTCGAGACTGATTTGCATTTCCAGAGAATTCATTTACCAGTCTAGACAGTAAAAATTCAAATACTATCAATGGAAATAAGGGGTGGCAATAAAGGATGAATTTTAGTATATTAGTATTAGTATGAGTATAGACTGGTAACAGGTTCTGAAAACAACAAAAAAATTAAATTTGATAAAAGAGAGAACAAAAAATGGGGATGTTAGCTACTTAGAGTGTGTGAGATGAAGATTGCTGAAACAACCTTTAGGCAGAGCCACTCCATTTATTTTTCCTTCATTTTTTCCAGTAAATGTAAATGACATTTGAATTTGAAAAAAAAAAAAACATCAAAATGGCAAGTAGGAAACTCATGTCCAAGATAAATGAGAATGAGAGTGTTTAGTTACCTTTGGTAAATTCAAGTCATCCATCGTATCTTAACTGACCCTTGAATAACAGAAGAATAGCCAAATATGATTCTTGATCCAACTACTAAACATGAGTGTCCCTCAGTGTACTGTCCTGAGAACTCTTCTCCTTTTATATCATTTGACTTCATAATATGATCTGCTAACATGGATTTAACTGTTATCTCTATTAAGAATATTCTCACTTTCAGGGGGTGGAGTCAAGATGGTGGAGTACAAATAGGACTTCTGCTCCCACCTCCTACAATGCATGTAAAAGGTGAATTTGAAAAAAAACTTTGGAGCTACAGAACCCACAAAATAACACAGAGAAGCTAACCTCCCACTGAGGACAGCCCAGCAGACTAGCAGGAAACAGCCAGTGCAGTGCTCTGAAAGCTGAGCCCAGCCCCCAACAAACCAGAAGTTTCAGCCTCAGGGGGGCTGACCAGCCACCTGCTGGAAGGACTTCAGATCACCAGCAGCTGTGGCAGTTTCCAGAATTATCAACCCAAAGATGCTAATGATAAGTGAGAGGTCATTGCAGTGTGGACTTTAGGATCTAGTAGTTTGGGAGTGTGGTCGGCCTATATCCCTTGGAGGGACAAGCCACTAAGGCACTACAGCCATGCAGCCACTGCCAAGTGGCAGCTTCAGTTCCTGGCATGCAGATTGTAGGGGGACCAAGAAACCAGTCTGAGGGGTAATCACTCTTGCGTTAACCAGCTTGGATCTGGATTGCGGTCAAGTATAGAGGTCTAGGGGTGTGCGACCAGCTTGCCAGAGCACACAGAGGCTTCAGAGAGGCACGCAACTAATACCTTAAGCAGCTGAGAACACCCAAACATTTGGTATGAAGGTCCCCTGTCTGGTGGCAGAGTCCTACTGTGCCAAAAAGCCCAAAAGTCAAATAATTGAGTTGCAACATGAGCAGGCAAAGGAAGCAAACCAAGCAGAGCAATCTAACTTTACACTCCTATTTTGGGGACAAAAAGGATCAAAGTATGGAACAGGAGGAAGACAGTGGAGTCAAAACTCCTGCATCAAAAGCTTCTAAGAAAAATATGAGCTGGTTATAGGTCATAGAGGACCTTAAGAAGGATTTTCAAAACCAAATAAGAAAAGTGGAGGAAAAATTAAAAAGAGAAATGAGAATAATGCAAGAAAATTATGAAAGGAGAGTCAACAACCTGACTGAAGAAAATAGCACCTTAAAAATAGAATAACTCAAATGGCAAAAGAGGCACAAAAAGGAAATGAGGAGAAAAATCCTTTAAAAAGCCGAATTTTCCAGATGGAAAAAGAAGCTCAAAAGATAACTGACGAGAATTATTTGTTCAAAATTAGACTGGAGCAAATGGAAGCTTTTTTCCCTAAGATACCAACTAGCATAATGTAAACACCACCGATTATATAATTGCTGTATGAACTATATCAAAGAAAATTTAGGCACACATGAAATTTTAAATTTCCATCCTCAAAACAATTTTTGTACAACTATTAAGTAGTTAAGGTTATTTATATTAAAATCCATCTCTGCATTAAGTAATTTTTGTTTAACATGAAGTGTATTTAGATTGAGATTCTGAACACTATTTTTTGCTATGCTATATTTATAATGCACTAACCCTTTTCTAAATAAAGACAGGTCTTAAGGCATATGAACTGTACAAACTTTTAGTGACTTCATGAGAAATCAAGATACTATTTAACAGATCCAAACAAATGAGAAAATACAAGAAAATGTGAAATATCTCATTGGAATAACCACTGACCTGGAAAACAGATCCAAGAGAGATAATTTAAAAATTATTGGACTACATGAAAGCCATGATCAAAGAAAGAACCTAGAAATCATCCTTCAAGAAATTCTCAAGGAAAATTGCACTGATGTTTTAGAACCAGAGGGCAAAATAAAAGTTGAAAGAATCCACTGATCACTTCCTGTAAATGATTCCCAAAAGGAAACTCATAGGAATATTATAGCCAGGTTAGGAATTCCCAGATCAAGGAGAAAATATAACAAGCATCCAGGAAGAAACAATTTCAATATTGTGGAAACACAATCAGGATAACACAGGATCTGGCAGCTTCTAACCTGAGGGATTAAAGGGCTTGGAATATGATATTCTGGAGGGCAAAGGAGCTGGGATTAAAACAAAGAATCACCTACCCAGCAAAACTGAGTATAATGTGTCAGGGGAAAAGCATTCTTGATGAAAAAACCAGAGTTGAATAGGAAATTTGTCATTCAGATAGAATAAGCAAGAGAAGCATGAGAAGGTAAACAGGGAAAAGAAATCAAAGTTGAACTATGTACATTCCTACATTGAAAAATGGTAATTGTAACCTTTGAAGCCTTTTTCAGTATGAGAATAATAGAAGGGAATGGAAATGTATGTATATATATATATATATGTAGGAGGGTATATGGGAGTATGAATACATATGTGAATGTGTGTATATATGTGTAAGGTATAGATAGATAGAGGGCACAGGAACAATTTAGTGAGAAGGGATGACACTTAAAAGGTAAATTTAAGAGGTGAGAGAAGAATAAAATGAGAGGAGCTGGTGAGAGACAGAATTGGGTAAACTATCTCCTATAGAAGTGGCAAGGGAAAATGGTTACAATGGAGGGGAAGAACAGGAAGGCAAAAGGGAATGGGGCAAACTTATTCTCATTGAATTTGGCTTAGGGAGGGAATGACATACACACTAAATACTGTATACTATTCTACAGGAGAGTAGGGGTGAAGGGGATGATGGAAGGGAGGTCAGGGTTGGGGGAGGGAAGTTGGAATATCCACTTTTGAAAAGGCACAGGATCAAAGTAAAGAATAGAACAAGTGGGAGATGGAATAGGAGGGAGGGAAATATAGTCAGCATTTTACAATATATCCATTATTTAAAAGTTTTGAATAGCTACACATGTACAACCTATATTGAATTGCTTATCTTCCCAGTAAGGGTGGGTGACAAGGGAAGAAGGAAATGAATCTGGAATTCAAAACTTTTAAATCATATATATATATATATATATATATATATATATATATATATACACACACACATATATACACGTATATATATATGTATATATGTATATATACACATATATATACACATATATGTATATATGTATATATACATATATGTATATATATGATTTTAATATATATGATTTTAAAATTTTGAATAATAGTATATATATATATATATTAATATATACTATTATCATTATTATTTTACATATAACTGCAAAATGAGATATACAGTCATTAGGGCCTAGAGATCCACCATGCCCTACTGGAAAACCCCAGAGGTGGCAGAGGTGATAGCAATGTCGGTAGCAGCAGAAGCAGCAGCAGCTGCTTCCAGAGCTCCAGTAACACAGATCATGGGGGTGTAAAGAGGCTGTTCAGAAGGCAATGGCAGGGATCTCTTTGCTGGTACTCAGTCAGGATTATCTTGCTTTGCCCTAGTTGGATCTGGGTTACAGTGTTGGGTGGTAGTCCTGGAGTGAGGAGGAGCACTAGCATGGCAGAGCTTGGGGCCACTGTGGAGAGGGAGTCCTCCTTACAATTCTGAGGCACAAAAGAGTGCTTGTCTTCATTCACAGACCATGCATGCCACAGGCCAGGAGAAGAGTAAACACTTCTCCTTTGATCATATCACCTTAGAAGAACAGAAAATTTACAACCCTAAGTATCTCTGACAACAGTTGCACTAAACCCCAGAAAATTTAGGACAGAACATTCTCCACTCTGGAAGCAGAGTGCTACTTTGGAAAAAGCTCAAAAGTCAAGTACTTGACTGGGAAAAATGAGTAAACAGAGGGAAAAAATCAGACTATAGAATCTTTGTTTGGTGACAAAGAAGAAAAAACATAGAACCAGAAGAAGACAACAAAGTCAACAATCCCACATCAAAAGCCTCCAAGAAAAATGGAATTGTTCTCAGGCCATGGGGGAGCTCAAAAACGATTTTGAAAATCAGTTCAGAAAAGAAGAGGAAAAATTGGGAAGAGAAATGAGAATGCTGTAAGAAAATCATGAAAAACAAATCAACAGCTTGCTAAAAGAGACACCCATAAATACTGAAGAAAATAAATTAAAAAATAGACTAACTCAAATGACAAAAGAGGTCCAAAAGGTCAATGAGAAGAATGCCTTAAAAAGCAAATTGGCCAGATGGAAAAAGAGGTCCAAAAGTTCACAGAAGAAAATAATTCCTTCAAAATTAGAATAGAAAAAATGGAAGCTAATGACTTTATGAGAAATCAAGATACTATAAAACAAATCCAAAAGAATGAAAAAATAGAAGACCAATGTGAATTATCCCATTGGAAAAAGCATTGACCCAGAAAACAGATCCAGGAGAGATAATTTAAAAATTTTTGGACTACCTGAAAGCCAAGGTCAAAAAAAGAGCATAAATATGATGTTTCAAGAAAGTATCAAAGAAAAATGCTCTAATATTCTAGAACCAGAGGGAAAAATAGAAATTGAAAGAGTCCATGAATTGCCTCTTTCAGAAAACTCCTAGGAATATTGTAATCAAATACCAGAGTTCCTGGGTCAAGGAGAAAATATTACAAGAAGTCAGAAAGTAACAATCCAAGTATTGTGGAAACACAATCAGGATAACATGAGATCTAGCAGCTTCTACATTAAAGGATCAAAAGGCTTGGAATATGAAATTCTGGAGGTCAAAGGAGCTAGGATTAAATCCAAGAATTACCTACCCAGCAAAACTGAGTATAATACTTCAAGGGAAAAAATGGATATTCAAAGAAATAGAGGACTTATAAGCATCCTTGCTGAAAAGACCAGAGCTGTATAGAATATTTGACTTTAAAATACAAGAATCAAGAGAAGTATGGAAAGGTAAACAGGAAAGGGAATGGACTTATTAAAGTTGAACTGTTTACATTCCTACATGGAATGATGATATTTGTAACTATTGAGGTTTTTCTCATTATAAAGATAGTTGAAGGGAAAAATATATGTGTGTTTATGCATATATGATATGTATATATGATATGTATATAGATATGTATTGATATGTATGGATTTGGAAATATATATATATATATATATATATATATATATATGTATATATATATATATATATATATATACATACACCGAGGGCACAAGGTGAGTTGAATGTGAAGTGATGATATCTAAAAAACTTAAGGAGTGGGAGAGGAACATATTCAGGGAAGGAGAAAGGGAGAGATAGAATAGGGTAAATTATCTCACATAAAAGAGGCAAGAGAAAGCTATTACAATGGAGGGAGAGAGAAGGGAAGTGAAAGGGAATGCATCAATCTTACTCTCATTGGATTTGGCTTGAGGAGGGAATAACATATACTCTCAATTGGGTATCTTGCCCTACAGGAAAGTAGAAGGGAAGGGGATAAGATATGGGGGATGATTTAAGGGAGGGCAGATAGGGGGAGGAGATAGTCAGAAGCAAACACTTTTGAAAAGGGTCAGGACAAAAGGCAAAAATAGAATAAATGGGCAGATGAGATAGGATGGAGGAAAATATGGTCTTTCACAATATGACTACCATGGAAATGTTTTGCATAACTACACATATATAACCTATATTGACTTTATTTTCTTCTAAATAGGAGTGGGTAAGGAGAGGGAAAGGGAGAGAATCTTGAACTCAAAGTTTTAAAAACAAATGTTAAAAATTTGTTTTTATATGTATCCAGAAAATAAGATATACATGCAATAGGGTACAGAAATCCATTTTACCCTACAAGAAAGTAAAGGGGAAGGGAGTAAGGTAGGGGGAAATAGTGGGGATTAAAAGGAGCAAGACTGGGGTAATGGAGGAATAGGGGAGAGATGGGGAGAATAGTTGGAATTCAAAATGTTGTGGAAATGAATGTTAAATACTATAAATAAATAAATAAATTCTGGGGGAAAAAACACACTATTCTCTCTAACATCCTATATAGAGCATATTTCTGCACAGTTGTTTACATGTTGTTTCCTTCCTTAGACTACAAGGTCCTTGAGAGCAAGAACTCTTTTGTCTTTCTTTGTATTCCCAACACTTAGCACAGTGGCTGGCAAATAGTGTGCATTCAATGCTAATTGAATGACTGGCTCGATTATAAGTGGCATTAGAAATATCAATTTAATTGGAAGTAACTGTAGGAACAGAAAATATTAAATATCTAATTTTTAAAAAAAGGAGAACATAATATGGAAATGAAAGGCCAGTGATCTTGATTTTGATATTTGTCCAAGTTTTGGAGTGAATTATTAAAGAGATAGTTCATACATCCATATATATGGACGAAGTAAGAGGTTAATGGCCTATGGACTTTGGGACCAGTATTTGGGGAACGTGTCGGCTTCCTCCCCTGGGGACTAGAAGCACTGAGGACACACTCACCATTTTGCAGCTTCAGTGGCAATATCAGCTCCTGGCCTGCGAACTGTAGGGAGATAAAGCTCTTGCTTTAACCTGCTTGGATCTGGATTGTGATCTGGGGGGAGGTCTAGGGTGCGCATCCAACTTGTCAGAACCAGAAATTGTGAAGACCCCAATGTTCAGGATGGAAGATACCCTGTCTGGTGGCGGAGTCCTACTGTGGCAACATGCCCAAAAGTCAAGTAATTAAGTGGCAACATGCCTAGGCAAAGGAAACAAAATAAACAGAAAACTGCAACATTGGACTCCTATTTGGGGGGCAAAGAGGATCGAAGCAGGGAACAGGGGGAAGACTATGAGTTCACAAATCCTGCTCCAAAAGCCCCAAAGGAAAATATGAGCAGGTTACAGGCCATAAAGGACGTTAAGAAGCAGATAAGAGAAGTGGAGGAAAAATTGGGAAGAGAAATGAGAAGGATGAAGGAAAACTATGAAATGAGAGTAAACAGCCTGAGTGAGGAAAATAACACCCTAAAAAATAGACTAACTCAAATGGCAAAGGAGACCCAAAAGGGCAATGGGGAGAAGAATGCCTTAAAAGCCAATTTTGCCAAATGGAAAAAGAATCTCAAAAGCTCACTGAAGAGATTCATTCCTTCAGAGTTAGACTGGAGCAAATGGAAGCTAATGGCATTATGAGAAATCAAGATGCTGTTAAACAGATCCAAACAAATGAAAGAATAGAAGGCAATGTGAAATATCCCATGGGAAAAACCACTGAACTGGAAAATAGATCCAGGAGAGATCATTTAAAATTATTGGACTACCTGAAAGCCATGATCAAAGAAAGAACCTAGAACTCACCCTTCAAAAAAATCTCAAGGAAAATTGCCCTGATATTTTAGACCCAGAGGGGGAAATAGAGGTTGAAAGAATTCACCAATCACCTCGTGAAAAAGATCCCAAAAAGAAAACTCCCAGGAATATTATAGCCAGGTTCCAGAACTCCCAGATCAAGGGGAAAATACTACAAGCAGCTAGGAAGAAACAATTTTAATATTGTGGAAACACAATCAGAATAGCACAGGACCTGGCAGCTTCTACACTGAGGGATCAAAGGGCATGGAATATGATATACCAGAGGGCAAAAGAGCTGGGATTGAAGCCAAGGGTCGCCTATCCAGCAAAACTGAGTGTTTTGTTTCAGGGGAAAATATGGGCAATCAGTGAAATAGAAGACTTTCAAGCATTCTTGGGGAAAAATCCAGAGTTGAATAGAAAATTTGACATTTAGACACAAGAAGTAAGAGATGCCTGAGAAGGTAATCAGGGAAAAGAAATCAAAAGGAACTCATTAAAGTTGAACTATTTACATTCCTACATGGAAAAACAATAACTTTGACTTATGGAACCTTTCTCAGTATGAAAATAATGGAAGAAGGGTATATGGTCATATGAATATATATGTGAATGTGTGTATATATGCTTACAATTATACATGGATAGAGGGCATAGGTTGACTTTGTTGGGAAGGGATGATACTTAAGGGATGAAATTATGAGGTGAGAGAGGAGAGTGGATAGAGGAGATGGGGAGAGACAGGGTAGGGTAAACTATCTCATGTAGAAGAAGCAAGGGGAAGTGGCTGTAGGGGAGGGGAAGAACAGGAAGGCAAAAAGGCAAAACCATATTCTCACTGAATCTGGCTCAGGGAGAGAATGACACACATACTAAATGGGATATCTCACCCTGATGGAGAGTAGGGGGAATGGGGATGAGGGGGGATGATGGATGGGAGGGCAACCTGGGGGGAGGGGAGGTTGGCAGTACCCACTATCAAAGAGGGACAGGATCAAAGTAGGGAATGTACCAGGTGTGTGTTGGGATGTGTGGGAGGGAATTATAAGCAGCCTTTTACAATATATCTACTATGGTAATGTTTTGCATAGCTATACATGTACAACACATACTGAATTGCTTATCTTCCCAGTCGGAGTGGGTGACAAAGGAGGAAGGGAATGGATCTGAAATTCAAGGTTTTAAAATTAAATGTCTCAAACATATATAAATACTATTATTAATACTATTTTGCGTGTAATTGGGAGATAAAATGTTCAGGCGTTGGGACACAGAGACTCACCTTGCCCTAATGGTAAAGTAGAAGGGGGTATGGGAGAAGATATGGAGAGAGCAGATTAGATGAGGGTATATCTTGTGGGACCGCTAATCTGGAGTGTTGGGTAGGGGGAAAATGGGGAAAAATTGTAACTCAAAATCTTGTGGAAATGAATGATGTAAACCAGAAATTAATAAAGCGTTTGTTAAAAAAATGTTTATTATTTCAAAAAAAGTCTAAAAATTTCAGTTCTTAAAGAGTATACTTCAAAGAAAGTTAGAAATATTGTAGCAACCTGCACAGTAGAGTATCTAAAACATCATTTTAAACTATGACTTAAGATCAGTTGTTCCATCTGCAAAGTTAAAAAAAAGTAATTAAACATAAATAAAATTCTAAGAACTAAGAAATGATTATTCTGAAATAGCCTTAGTAGTCCTCAGAATATATACAAAGGCCTTCAGAGGGACTTGGAAACTAGAGGGGTTGTTTTTGATTCTATCAAAGTATGGCTTAAACTTCTTGAACTTGGAAAAAGAGTAAAACCTTTTTTTAAAAAAGCTGCTTAACATTTTTACGAAGAAAAAGAAATACTTATCATAAGCATTACTAAAAAAAATTACCAGAGTACTAAAGATTGGCAGAAAGTAATCTGTACTCCTGAAGCTCAACTTTTTAATTCAATATTAGAACAACAGAAGTTCCTATGAGTCTGTAAGATCTGGGCATCTTCATAACACTTTAAAACTTCCATATGAACAAAAAAAGGTTATAGGGATTTTTTTTTATTTCCATTGAACCTGAAAATATTCCTCCTGTTGAGGAAATTGTTGTTTGCTATATAAATATATTGTCAAGAATTCTCCTGGAATTATAAAAAACTTCAAATGGACTTGGAAAACAGTAACAAAACCTCACATGTTGCCACATCAAGAAAGGAGAATAAATATACCAAATTGATAAATATAATTCTATAGCTTGGTAACCTCTCTGATTTAAATCTCACAGAAAATCTAAGACATAATCAAAACTAGACTGTGTCTTATATTTTCCATGAGATTTAAATACTTATTATGTGCTGTGATACATGATGAAGAATTAACAACTCTATGTCAAAATATTTTGAAGAATTCAATACCTACTCATATAAAACAGGTCATTGAAGTAAAATGAGATGCATTAGATTTTGCATTTTGTTTTTAGAAAGTATAACCAAATATAAAGTTTTCTGTACAAGTCAATAAATCTGATTGTTTTACTATCTTTCAAGTAAAAAATTGAATCAGTGGGAATAGAGTCAGTAAAGTTTCATCAATAACTATTTGTGACAGATACATCTTAATTTAGTTTTGCCAGAGTTTAAGAATGGTAGATCATTCGGGTGGCTAGGTGGCACAGTGAGTAGAGCGTCGGCCCTGGAGTCAGAAGGACCTGAGTTCAGATCCGGCCTCAGACCCTTAACGCACACACAAATAAAAACCTAGCCGTGGGACCTTGGGCAAGTTACTTAACCCCAATTGCCCTCCAAAAGGCAAAAAAAAAAAAAAAAAAGAATGGTAGATCATAAAAGTCCTATAGATAATTTTTAATGAAAATAATATAAAGTTTATCTAAGTTTTAGTGAAATATTTTGTAAAAGGTTATATTACATTATTATGGAAATTATGGGGAGATATAAATTAAGTAATAATATAATTAGTTTTAAAATTTGTTTAATAGCTGAACCCAAAGAGTAGTCTTGCTGATAGCTCATTGTCAACCTGGAAAGAAATCTTCATTGGAGTATTCTTAGGATTTGTGCTTGACCTTGTGCTATTTTTATTTCCATAGATGTTATACTTATCACATTTCTGATTGCCACAGCACTGAGAGGGGCAACTAACACTGGAAGACTAAATCAAAATACAAAAAGATATTAACAAGCAAGAATACTAGTTTGAACCTATTAAGATGAAATTCAATATACATAATAAATGTAAGATCCAAAAAGCCAATTTCCAAGTGAAAAATGGGATAGTCATGCTTCAGTAGAAATTCATCCAAAAAAAAAATCTATGGGTTTTAATATACTGGAAGCTTAATATTAATCACCAATATGAAACAGCAGTCAAAAACCTAATGTCACTTTAAACTATGTGTGGCTTCCTAAATAAAGTGATAGCTTCTGTGCCTGGCACATAATAGACAATTAAAATTCTTGCTGACTAACTGATTGAACCTACAGAGGGAACCAATGTATTCTACTATGGTAAGACCACATCAAAAGTACAATATTTGCTTATGAGAACCCAAGTTTTTAAAGGATCCTGATAAAAAGATTAGAGTATGGCAACCAGGACAATGAAGAACTAGGATTCCATGTCATATGAAAATCAACTGAAGCAACTACGGATGTATATCCTGAAAAAGAGAAGACTTAAGGGAACATTAAAACTTTAAGTGTTCAAGGAGCTGTCATGTGGAAGAAGGGTTATTAGACTTCTTCTGTTTATTCCCAGGGTGTTGAGGAAGAGTGGAAGAGAAACCAGGAGCAATACTTAGAAGTTGCCTAGAGGCACATTTAAATATAATGAAAAAAAAAAGAAGAAGCTTCCTAATAATTTGAGACATCCACAAGTAGAATGCATGGCCTTCTAAAACCGTAACTTCCCATTCACTTAACAGCTTCAAGAAGAGGTGTGTTGAACATTTGTCAGGGATGTGGTAGTCAGGATATATTTTTCATGTATGGGTTGGTTGAATTGGCTTATGAGGTCCTTTGTAAATTTACAATTCTATATTTGTCTATCTTCTGTGGAATAGCTTCTGTTGTAAGAAATTAATCACCCGGGTGGCTAGGTGGTGCAGTGAGTAAGAGCACTGGCCTCGGAGTTGGGATGACCCGGCATTGAATCCGGCCTCAGAAAATGAGCACCCACACATAAATAATGACTAGCCATGTAACCTCGAGCAAGTTACTTAACCCCAATTGCTTTAAAAAAAAAAAGAAATTAATCACCAGAAGGTAAGGTGCCCAAGGCTGAATTTGTAGCCATGCCAATTGGTGAAAAAACTTTTTTGGATCAGGTTGTGATATGTCATAGTGGAAAAAGTTATGTTAATGACATTACAAAGTCCTGATATATATGTATGTATGTATGTATGTATGTATGTACATGTATATATATGTTTAACTGTCAGGATATTTCATATATTTTAAAATTTACTCCATACTTTTTTCAACAATTCAATTTAATTTAGTAAACATTTATGGAATGACCGTGAATTATAGCAACAACTCTATCCTTTGCTATGGTAAGTACTGGGGCTTTGAGGTACAGGAATGGAATAGGAAATGAGGTAAGAAAGAAGCAACAAAAAGTGGTTTAGATCAGAGATCAGTAAATTACAGCCTGAAGGCTTATTTTAATTTTTTGTACAATACTGTGAGTTAAAAATATTTTTTACAACTTTGTAAATAAAATTTAACTGTATTTAAGAAGACATTTTTTTAAATATTAGTTCTATTTGCCTTCAAAAAAGGGCAGTGGTGGTCTTGCCCCTAGTTTGCCAAACTCTGATTTAGATCACAATAAAAGGAAAATAGGGTCATGTAAAAGAGACCCAAGGACCACATCAGTCCTTTTCCTCATCTATGCTGGCAGTCAGTTTTGCTAATTATGCTCAGTTAAAGATTCACTTTATGGGGAGCCAAGATGGTGGCATAGAAGCAGGAAACTCCATATGCCCCCTCCATAACCACCTCAAATACCTAGAATAGATGACCCTAAACAAACTTTAGGGTTACAGAACCCACAAAGTGACAGAGAGAAACAAACCTCCCTCTGAAGATAGCCCTGCAGGCCAATAGTAAGGGTCCATTTCAGCATGCTGGGAGCCAAGTCCAGTACCACCTGAGTCTGTGGTTTTAGCTTCAGGGCAGCCACAACCAGCCCAGGCTTGAGGGACTTCAGTAGAGTGGATCACCAGCAGCTGTAGCAGTTTCCAGAATTATCAACCCATAAATGCCAAAGACAAAGTGAAAGTTCAGTGTGGACTTTGTGGGAACAAGGTTATCCCGGACTTTGGTCTGGCCTCTGCCACTTGTGGGAGAAGCAGCTACGGTGCAATGACCATTCCATGTGGCTGCTTCAGAGCTCCTGACCTGCAGATTGTAGGGGGGCCAAGCAAATAATTGATCAACTACGAAAATAGTTGAAGGGAATATAAATGTATTTGTGTGCTTGTGTGTGTGTGTGTATGTGTGTGTGTGTGTGTGTGTGTGTGTAAATAAATATATATATATATATATATATATATATATACACATTTATATATGCATATATGTATGTGTCTATGTATACATACATATATGTCTATATAGGAGGGTATATGGGCATATGAATACATATGTGAATGTGTGTATATGTGTGTATACAGGTATACATAGACAGAGGGCAAAGGACCAATTGAATAAGAAGGGATGATACTTAAAAGGTAAACTTGAGAGGTGAAAGAGGAATATAATGAGAGGAGAAAGGGAGAGACAGAATGGGGTAAATTATCTCATATAGAAGAGGCAAGGGAAAACTGTTACAATGGAGGGGAAGAACAGGAAGGCAAAAGGGAATGAGTCAACCTTACTCTCATTGAATTTGGCCTAGGTAGGGAATGATATACACACTAAATAGGGTATCACACCCTACAGGAGAGAAGGGGGAAAGGGAATGAGAGGTGGTATGATGGAAGGGAGGGAAGGTTAGGGGGGAGTTGGAAGCACCCACTTTTGAAAAGGGACAGTCAATGTAGAGAAAAGAACAAGTGGGGATTGGGATAAGATGGAGGGAAATATAGTTAGTCTTTTACAATATATCCACTATGGAAATGTTTTGCATAGCTACACATTTATAACCTTTATTAAATTGTTTATCTTCCCAGTAAAGATGGGTGGTGAGGGAAGAAGGAAAAGAATCTGGAATTCAAAGTTTTAAAATCAAATGTTTAAAAAAATATATATTATTTTTTTACATGCAACTGGGAAATAAGATATACAGGCTGTGAGGTATAGAGATCCATCTTGCCCTACTGGAAAGTCAGAGGGATGATGGGGGAGGATATATAAGAGAGCAGATTAAGGGAGGGGGTATACAGTGGGATCACTGTTTTGTTTGGGGTGCTAGGTAAGGGAAAAATGGGGAGAAGATTTGTAACTCAAAATCTTGTAGAAATGAATGATGTAAACTAAAAATAAACATAAAATTTAGTTTAAAAAAATTCACTTCATGCACATCAAATCAAATTTTTCTTCCAAAAACAAGAAAAACCACCATGCTTCCTAAGATACAGTACACACCGAATGCTATATATTGATTTCTGTGTCTTGAGTGAATTAAGATCCTTACTTCAGAATTTCTCTTTGTACCTGAGTACCACAACTATAGGAAATTAATCCAGGATTTGGATGAAATTGTGGTTGTACTTATTTTTCTGCTCAAAGTCTGACTCAAACTACATGTGGCCCAGAATTTTAGTGTCCTAATCAATTCTATGCCTGGGGAATGAGGTGGGATTGGCAATTCTGAGCTTTAGGAAAAGAGTGAACTCATATCTACTCAATAGGTGTATATTTTATTATGTGTTTTGTTCTCTGTTACATAGTCTTTATTTACTAATTGAATCTATATTAAGCATGATATTATGTGAAGTACTCCAGCATGTGTAGTTGCTTTTAAGGGTAATCAATTTCATTATGCCAAAGTCATGTGACTGAACTAATTGAAATATTGCATTTCAAAAAGAAGTGGGGTTAGCTCATTAGCTCAGAGCTAATTCTTCTTCTTCTTTTTTTTAATTTTAATTTTAAAAGTGGATTTTATTACCGTGGGACACCATGGGACTGTCAGGGTACATGGTCACCCAAATAAGACAGCACTTTGGCACAGAGAGTATGCCAGTTTTATAGAGGTTCCATATCCAGGTTATATAAGCTGAAATTACAGTGATGTAAGCTGAAATTCCAATGATTGGTCAGTGTATACTTGAAACTACAATTAGTGATTGGTCAGTATACATTTGAATCTCCTGCTGGCATGGAAACCCTACAATTAGTGATTGGTTAGTATACATTTGAATTTCCCACCAGGGCCAAACCCTAGGCTGGGACTCCCACCCACAGATTAATCAAGGGTAAGCAAGGGGTGGGGGTTCTGCCTGTTTACAGATTGAGCAAGGTGGAGTTCTCTGTTTTACAAATCAATGAAGGAAAGGTTGGCTGCCTGTTTTACAACAAGGAAAGGGTGAGTGGATTTGTGTCTGACATTCAGGAAGGGCAAAGTGACAAATCAAAGGTGGAAGGGCAGAGAGGAGCTGGGTCCAACATTCCCTACTCTTTCTTGTAGGTATGTCAAACCTTTGACATAGCTGGGTTCACATCTAGATTACCCAATTCTGTTCCTAAAGGATGGGGGGGGGAGTCCCTGATAATTAACATTAATGGAGTTAACACTGGATTTGACAAATTGTAGAAAACATTAAGATAGGGTCCTACAATTAGGGCTATGATCAGAAGGAGGAGAGGCTAATACCAATATTATACCAAGGCTGATATCAATTTAGTGAGTTAGGGGGATGTTCCAGGGGAACAGGGACTGATACCCATTCTCAGAATTTTCCAGCTCTCTCTGTCCATTAGCAATATTCTGGCTTAACAACTTCAGACTCTCCCTCAACACTCCAGAGTTGTTGCACAGAAGGTTTAGTGGGGAATCTTGACGTGTAGTCCCTTCTACCTCAGCTCCAGACCATGAATTTCTTTTTACCAGGACAGAATCCCCAGGTTGAATCAGGAGAGGTGAGGGAAGGAGTTTTTTTCTGAATCGCCTGCAGACCCTGAAGGAACCCCTAAACTGGAGGTCCTGGATCCACGAAAAGCCGAATGAGGAGCAAGTCGGAGTCAGGAGGCAGGCACAATCTTCCCTCCTCGAGACCTGGAGCCCTGGAATGTCATCAGGGGCTAGCCCCCCTAGGGCTCGGGGTGAGTAGTTGCCTACCTCCGGAGGCTGAGAGCTCTTCTTATTTGGGGATCTTTGGGGTGACACGGAACACCCCAAATCTCACTGGGGCCTCCAAATGTCGTACCTTAATAAAAGCGAGACAGAAGATCCCCAAGATTAAATTTTAAAAGTGGATTTTATTACCATGGGACACCACGGGACTGTCAGGGTACATGGTCACCCAAATCAGACAGCCTGAGCTAATTCTTATTATGTAGGTCGACAAATTCTTACACCTTATGTCCCATAAATGGAACTGAGGGATAAAAAGTCATTGACTCTTTCCTAAATATAAAGGGCATGGCACTGACTGAGCACTACCACTTTAGCCATATGTGAACCATCCTGGTGAGTGAACTCTCCAGTGGAGTAGCTCTCAGAACCATGTGATGATTAAACACCTTTACTTGCCAGGTCCTGAGCTAAATGTTAGGCTTGCAAAGAGAGAAGTGGCAAAATCCTGCCCCTAAAGTAGCATATAATCTTTTGGGGACTACAAAATATATGTTATCAAGTAAATACAAAGCGTAACCAAAATAATAGAAATTAGTTCCAACAGAGAAAAAGTGTTAATAACTAGAGAGATCAGGAAGAAGGCAGCAGTTTGATTGTAGTCTAAAGAAGACAGGGATTTAAAGAGGCAGAAATGTGGAGGGAGAGAATTGTCAACACAAAAGTCTAGTTTAATATATGTTCACTGAGAACATGTTATGTTTAAGCATGACTGAGTTATGAAATATCAAATCTTGGAATGCTGGCGTTTCTAAGAAATGTCAACACTTGTATGGTGTTTGATTAACCATACAGGGAAAATAGCTTTGAAAAAGAGGAGTGGAATATGGGGGGTGAACTGTGAGAGAAAGCAATAGACTATATAGGGAAATAGGACTATAGGAATAGGAATAAAGAAAGAGACTCCCAGAGTAATAGATATGAGCTTAAAAATGACACAACTAAAAGGTAAAAATTATATTTTTCATGCTGGCTTTCATTTATCTATTGGCAGTGAGGATTTCCTTAATTCTTAAAGTGTTACCCTCTGTTCTAATTAGGTTCCTTACAACAAGCATCTCTGGCTTTCCCTCATCTAAGAATAAGTACTACAGAAGGGGTAAATGAGAGAAAATAAAAATTTTCTCTTTTTATCTTATGCCTCATAATCATCTAGTACTTGACAATTTACAAAGCTTTTTTCTCACCACCCTATGAGAAAAGGGATATTGATATTGATGGTCTCATTTTTTAAGCTTGAATTGGTTCAGCAACTTGCCCAAAGATGTTGAGCTAGTGAACTGTTGGAGCCAGGACTCCAAATCAAATCTCCTGACTGCCAATCCAGGGCTAATTCTACTACTTACACTAAAAGTTCTTCAAGGCTGGGAAGCAAGCGGCAGTATTCCACCCATGCATGAAAGTGGAAATTAAATACAGTAATTCTTTAAATGTATATATAGCAGTGAACTATCAAAAACTCAGAGGATTGATTGAGGATCGGAGCATTGATTAATGACTAAACTAAGTATGCACATGAATATCATGAAATACTACTCCCCTTAAGAAGTGATTGATAGGAATAAGTCAGAGAAATATGAAAAGAAATACAAACTGATATAGGGTGAGGTAAACAGAAGCAGGAATAGAATAAATACAATGACTTCAATGATGTAAATGGAAAACAAACAAACAAACAAAATGAAATTGAATGCTGTATAGTGACAATGACCAAGTTTTGTCCTGGAGGAAAATTGAGAAAATACACCTCCCTCATTTCTTCAGAGAGGTGGGCAACTTTGGGTGTGGAACATTATATATTACAGATTCATTTAAAGTGTTATTTGATATTACTGATTCACTGTTTCTCCTGGTCTCTTTGAAAAAAAAATGTTCTAAGTAATAGCTCTCAGTCTTAGAAGGAAAGAGTTATGTTGAGAAATAGAGGATATGTAAAAACAAAATATATGAAAGAAAATAAATCAGGAAAGTTTTGAAAATAGTTTTCAATTAATTATGAAAAAAATCCCTTAAGTTTCCAGGGTAAGTGCGGTCGCATTCCTCTGTACTTACAGGATGGGTAACTGTCAGTTGGCCTTTGGGGCAATTACATGTTACAGCAGTGTTTGGATCTAAATTAGCAGCAGTTTGATGCCACTGGTATGTGGACACACATGTTTATATGTGTAAAAAAAGTGAATTGCTGGACAGTATTTTTGTTTTAATACAGCCTTTTGTACTAGCACAGAGAATTAACAAGTGAGAAAACTCATCTACTAATACATACCAAGTTATATAGAAGTCTCTGATTCTCAGACTCCTCAAAAGTAGGCTCCAGACATGTGCTTAGCCCAGCTGCAACCATCTCAAGAGATGTGATAGTTAAATTTTCAGTCTGAGTATTTACATTTTGGAAATCAGCAAATGCTACAAATAAAGGCTTGATTTATTATTGTGTTGATTAGTTACACTTCAGAAAATGATGGAGAAAATGCTCTTTCAAATTAAATGTAAAAAGTACATCATGAGTTGCTTCTTTCCCCCCACCCCCAAAAAGCTGGTTTTCAGACAATTATCAGCATTTCACCAAATAGGGATAAGAATACTTGCACCAGCTTTTTCTGAGTTGTTGTGATGAAAGCACTTTATAACCAATAATGTGCTAGATATGTTACATTATTGCTTTCATCTTAGTTGTATAGAACAAGTTAGTCTAAAATGATAATTGCACTTTTTATAAAATAGATATTTATGATAGCTTTTAAAATATCTGAAGAAATGCAATGTTATCAAATAGGGTCAAATGGCATTTAATACAATAATAATTTACATAAGGACCAAGGGCACTTCCACAGGGTATATACCCACGGGATCTGAGAGAAAGTTTCTATGCAAATAAACCCAGACAAAGAGATGATAAATGACAGAGTGTGCTTTTGTAGCTTGTCATCAAAAGCATAATTCCAACCTACAGGTTTTCTGAGATTCCTCCAACCCTGTGAATAGGAATTGTTTATGGTGGGGTTGGGGTGAGGGATGGAGAAAAGTGGTTGTTGTGGTTCTTGTTGTTGTTGTTTTTTAATTCCCATTCTCACATTGAACCCAGATATGGAGTCCAGGAATTCTGATTGCCTTTTCACAAAGAAAACCCTGAATTGTTCATCTGGGCCCAAGTGAGATCTCTGGAATTTTTAAAAAAGAAAACAAATAGTGAAAAAATCGATATTACATCTTACCTTAGCACTTACCTAACCCTCTTTCTGGAGGGTTAATAAGGTAAAGAAAGTCCCTAAAGAAGGCTACTGTGAACAAGAAAAATTACTACTGAGGTTCAAGTTAAAAGCCAGCATTAAGCTGTCCTTAATTCTCTTGGTTACCCTTCACAGATATTTAAGTATGGGTATAATGTGTGCAAGTATGCAAGTATACATAGGCAGTGGCCCCCTGATACACTGGGCTACAAAGCTCCATGACAGGTGCTTTAAATTCTACTTTCAATATACTTGAATTTACATTTTCTTTGTTGCCAGAACCATTCAAAATAATAGTTTTTGAAGCTGAGATTTAAAAAAAAAAATAATAGTATGACTGGAAGAAGGCTAGTAATAGTGGGAGAATGGCAGGCTAGTACAGCATTTAGGCCAACCTGAATAAACATGGGGAGGTATAACTTTGTCATTTGCATATAGATCTGTCACTGCATGTTCACTGGAGTAGGAGGACACTACTTTCATTTTTTTTCGCAATAGCAGTGCTGGTTTTCAATCTATACTTCCTCACAATTCTACCCTCATGATTAAACTTCTTACTGCTGCCTCTTCAGGAAATTTTCTCTAAACTCTCTTAGTCCCAGAACTTTTCCTTATTTCAATTATTTGCTATTTATCCTGTATATAGCTGGCTGTGTATATATGTATATATGTATGTTTGTATGCATGTATATATGTAATATGTGTGTCTGAGTGTGTGTGTTTGCATAGTATCTCCTCTATTAGATTGTAAGCACCTGAAGGTAAAGACTATCTTTGCCCTCTTTTTGTATTTACTGTTTAGCACAGTGCCAGGCACATAGCAAACTCTTAATAAATGTTTATTGATTGGTTGATTGGTCAGATTTCAGACCAAGAATATCTTTGCACAATGGCCTACACAATACAAGTACTCAAATATTATTTTAAGTGATTTTAATACAAACTGTCATGACGCAGTCTGTGTTTGGGCAACATAAGAAAACTGCCTATTTAATCAATAGAAAATAGAGAACAAAGCAACCTTTCCATGGTCTCAAGAACATGACTTTGGCCTTAGTAGCAATCAAATTCATTAAGCATTTACTATTTTAAATGCCTTATTATGTGCCAGGAACTGTCCTGGAGGCTGGGACATAAAAAATGCAAAGTTCCTGCCCCGCCCCCCCAAGAACTTGTAATGTAACATTTAACTCTTAACCACTCAGATAACCTACTTGAAACCCTTTTTATTTTTTACTGGAGGAAAAGCATAAATAGGTTGAAGAAACAAAGAAAAATCTAGTTTAGTGGGCCCAAGGAGAAAGAACTCCAGAATATCACTGAATAAGTCAAGTCAAGTCAAATCACTAAGCATTTATTTAGCACTTATAATGTGCCAAGCATTATGTTAGCTGGGGTCAACAAATTCAGACAGACCATTTGTTCAAAGTACTTATATTTCAACTAGGGAAGACAATACCAAAAAGGAAATTAGGAGGAAGGGAAAATATTGGTACCCACTGAAGAGTCATGGTAGAGTCTAGAGAGAATCAGGAGCCTAGTCTGGAGAGAAGACAGCACTACATGACTAGTCTGCACATCTCCTTTAAAATGGAGGTTATGGGAGGAAGCAGCCAATCAGAGGAAGAGGCTGAAGGGCAGACAGTATTTCCAATATGTGAAGTTCTGGAGTGAATTGAACTTCCCCTGGGGAAGGGGAAGAAAAGTTTCAGTGGCCTGATAAAGCTCAGAGAGTCAGGAATATAGGCTGGGAGCCATTACAGGCTACATGTTTGTGGCCATTCCCTTTTATATTGGTTTCCCTCTGGGGGAAAGACCTGAACTGAGCAGAATATGAGCTGCTCCTAGGAATGAACCAGAACAAACTAAGTAATGGTGGAAGCTCAATCTTAAGGGAAACCTGAGGCCCAGGGAATATAAGTGATTTGCCCAAGAAATGTAGTTCAACCTAGTCAGTTTCCAAATATAGAAAGTGAGACTCAGAATAGGCAAGTGATTTGCCTAAGGTCACCTAGGTAGTAGGTAATATATCTGAGATTTGAATCTGCTTTTCTGACTCAAAATCCAATGTTACTTTTAAATAAACCATAATCTTGACAAGAGGGACCTACAGATTAACCTAAGGCCTTCTCTCTTATTTAGGTCCCCCAACTAACATTGGAGAGTACCAAGAGACCAGAGTTACAGAAAAACACTATTCAGCTGAGCCGACATATTTAACTAATCAACCCTTCTCACCCATTGACACCCCCCCAAAATATGCCTTATTTCATAAAATAAAAACATGCATATGGAAGTTATTTGAAACTTTCCCATTGATATTCCCTTTGAGAGGGTGGTTTATTGTTTTATAGTTCTACCTTCTTCCCCTGGTTAAAAAAGGTTTTAAAACAACTATACAACAGAATACAGAAACTGGTAAGATGTCCCCAATGGTTGGGGCTCTGTGCCTACTGAGGGGCTGAGATGGCTGATATCTTCTAAACAAATAAGACATTGGATAGGCTGACCTTTCTTAATTGACTACAGTAGGGAGCGAGAACTACTGTATTGTTCATGCTTCTATACCCATTAAAATTAAATAACACCTGTATAAATCTATCAATAACCTTAAAACCAAAAGCTAGAACAAGAAAATTATTTTCCATGAGGAATCTTGCTAACTTAGAAACTGCCTCTATAAGACCATAATTCACCATCTAGAAGAAGAAATCAAAACAATAATTAAGAGCTATTTTGCCCAACTTTATGCCAATAAATCTGAAAATCTAAGTAAAATGGACAAAGATTTACAAAAATATAAATGACCCAGATTAATAGAAGAGGAAATAAAATACATAAACAGCAATATTTCAGAAAAAAGAAGTTGAATTAGTCATAAATGAACTCCCTAAGATAAATGTATCCAGGTCCAAATGGATTTACAATTGAATTCTACCAAACATTTATATAACAGTTAATTACAATACCATATAAAGTTTATATAATTCTTTATTTTTATTTAATTAATTATTCCTTAAATGTTGTATAATTTATAATATATTATATGTATGCCATATACAGTATATAATATGTGCATATTATATATATTATGCTATGATATAATACAGAATAGAATATTTTATATTATAAACTACTTGAAAAAATTGGCAAAGAAGGAGTCCTACTAAATTATTTTTATGACACAATTATGGTGCTGATATATAAATCAGAAAGTCAAAACAGAGAAAGAAAAATAATAGTCCAATTTCCTAAAGAATATTGATGCAAACATTTTAGATAAAATATTAATAAAGAGAATCCAGCAAGTTATCATCAGGGGTGGGATTTATACTAGGAAGGCAGGACTGGTTCAATATTATGAAAACTATCAGCATAATTGACCATATGAATAACAAAAGTAACAGAAATCATATGTTTATCTCAATAGGTAGGAAAAAAAAAACTTTTGAAAAAATATAGCACCCCTTCCTATTAAAAACACCAGAGAGCATAGGAATAAATTGTTTTCCTTAAAATGGTAAGTGGTTGGGGCGGCTAGGTGGCACAGTGAGTAGAGCGTTGGCCCTGGAGTCAGAAGGACCTGAGTTCAGATCCGGCCTCAGACACTTAACGCACACACAAATAAAAACCTAGCCGTGTGGCCTTGGGCAAGTTACTTAACCCCAATTGCCCACCAAAAACCAAAAAAAAAAAAAATGGTAAGTGGTATCCATCTAAAACCATCAGCAAGCATTACATGTAATGGTTATAAGCTAGAAACATTACCAATAAAATTAGGTGTGAAATAAGGATGTCCATTAGCCACAGTATTATTCAATATTGTACTGGAAATGTTAACTTTAGCTACAAGAGAATAAAAATAAATTGAAGGAATTAGAATAGGCAAAGAAGAAACAAAGCTATGACTCCTTGCAAATGATATGATGATATACTTAAAGAATCCGAGAGAATCAAATAAAAAAAAAAAACTACTTGAAACAATAAACAAATTTAGCAAAGTTACAGGATATAAAATATACCCACATAAATGATCAGCATTTCTATATGTTACTTCTTGCTATTAATGATTAATTATTATTATCTAATTAATAACTAATAATGAATGATTATACATTAATAATTATATAAATAATGAATAACAGTCATTAGTTGCTAATTAATTAATAAGTAATAATAAAACTAAAATCAGCAAGAGATAGAAAGATAAATTTAAAGTTATTATATACATTATAAAATATTTGGGAGTCTACCTGCCCCCCCAAAAAAAACCCCAGAAATTATATGGAAACAATTACAAAATACTTTACACACAAATAAAATCAGATCTAAGTAATTGGAAAAACATCAGTTTCTTATGGGTAGGCTGAGTTAATATAATACAAATGAAAATTTAATTCTACTTAAATTAATTTACTTATTCAGTTCCATACCTGTCAAACTAGCAAAAAATTGTTTTATAAAGTTAGAAAAAAACTATAACAAAATAATCTAGAATAACAAAAAGTCCAGAATATCAAGGGAATTAATGGAAAGAAATTAAGGGAAGGTGGCCTACCTATACCAGACCTTAAATTGTATTAATAGCAATCATCAAAACTACTTGGTATTGTCTAAGAAATAGAATGGTAGATTAGTGGAATATGTTAGGTACACAAGACAAAATAGTCAATGACTAAAATAATCTACAGTTTGATAAACCCAAGGACTCCAGCTTCTAGGATGAGAACTCACTATTTGACAAAAACTTCTGGGAAAACTGGAAAATACTATGGCAGAAACTAGTCATAGGCCAACATCTTACCAAATACCAAGGTAAGGACAAAATGGATATACCATTTAAATATAAAGGGTGATACCCATACTTTGGAAAACAAGGAATAGTTTATCTGTCAGATCTATGGTGAAGGGAAAAATTTAAGACCAAACAAGAGATGGAGAACATTATGAAATGCAAAATGGATAATGTAGATTACACTAAATTTAAAAGGTTTTGCACAAACAAAACAAATGAGACAAACATTAGAAGGAAAACAGAAAACTGGGAAATAATTTTTATTGCTATTGTTTCTTTTAAAGGTCTCATTTCTCAAATATATAGAGAATTGAGTCAAAATTTATAAGAATATGAGTTATTCCCCAATTGATAAATGGTCAAAGAATGTAAATAGGCAGTTTTCAGATGAAATTAAAACTATGTATAGTCTTATGAAAAATAATTTAAATTGCTTTTGATTAGAGAAATACAAATTAAAATAACTCTGAAGTAAAATATCACACCTGTCAGATAGATATGACAGAAAAGGAAAATGATAAATATTGGATGTGTGGGAAAATTTAAAATCTAATGCATTGTTAGTGTAGTTGTGAACTGATCCAACCATTCTGGAGAGTAATTGGGAACTCTGTCCAAAGGGTTATAAAATTGTACATACCCTTTGATCCAGGAATACTAATACTAGGCTATATCCCAAAGAGATCATAAAAAGAGAAAAGAACCCACATGTTAAAAATATTTATAGTAGCTCTTTTTGTGGTATCAGAGCATTGGAAATTGAAGAGATGCCTGTTAATTGAGGAATGGCTGGAGAAGTTGTGTAAAAGAATGCAATGGAATACTATCATGCTATAAGAAATGCTGAGCAGGTAGATTTCAGAAAAACCTGGAAAGACACATACTTATGCTACATGAAGTAATCAGAACCAGTGGAACATTGTACACAGTAACAGCAACATTGTGCAATAATCAACTTTGATAGAATTAGCTCTTCTCAGAAATGCAGTGATCTAAGTCAGTTCCAAATGACTCATGATGGGAAATGCTATCCACATCCAGAGAAAGAATTATGGAGTCTGAATATAGATTGAGAGACACTATTTTCACTGTTTTTACTCTCATGGTTTTTCCCTTTTCTTCTGATTCTTTTTTGTTGTTGTTGTTTTCTGGGGGGGGAAGGGCAGGGCAATTGGGGTTAAGTGATTTGCCCAAAGTCACATGGCTAGTAACTGTTAAATGTCCTCATGAGGCCGGATTTGAACTCAGGTCCTCCTGACTCCAGGTCCAGTGCTCTATTCACTGCACCACCTCGTTGACCCTTTTTTGTTCTGATTCATCTTTCACAATGTGACTAATGTGGAAATATGTATAATATGATCATACATACATAACCTATGTCAAATTGCTTGCCATCTTAAAGCAAGAAGAGGGTAGGAAAGGAAGAAGACCTCAAAATCTTATAAAAATGAACGTTGAATGATATCTTTGCATGTAATTGGAAAAAATAAAATACAATTGGGTGGAAAATTGGCAAAAAAGACAATAATTCTTATTTAAAATTAAATAACAAAAGTATGATGGGATGAGCTAACTCCAAAATTTTGCTAAATTACTTGGTACAAAAAAAAAATAGAAGAAAAGTGAAACCACCTGAAGTCAAATGTGTTTAATATAAAAGCTTAACTGAGGAGTTAAGGATCTATTATGCCCAGTAGTCAGAGGCAACTATGGACGATTTATACAACTAAAATTTTTTTCAAGGTACATAAAGGGAAAAAATAGGGCTCTTCTCACAAATAAGTTTTAATTATCAGGGATTTGTGAAAATTATGTTTATTTATTTTTAACATTTTTAATATGCTCAAGAAGTAGCAGTATTGTAGACCGCAAGTCTATCCCACTTACAATCAATATAAGGAGACAGCTTCTGTGAGTCATAGAATTTTCAGAATTGGGGTGGCTAGGTGGTGCAGTGAAAAGAGCACTGTCTCTGAAGTCAGAAGGACTTGAGTTCAAATCTGGCCTCAGATACTTGACATACTTACTAGCCATGTGACCTTGGGCAAGTCACTTAACCCCAATTGCCCTGCCTTCCACCCTCAAAAGAAAAAATGATTTTCAGAATGTGTACAATATTAGTAATGAAAATAATAAGCTAACGTGTCTATAATTTAAAGTTTACAAAAGACTTTATACATACATACATATATATGTATATATATGTATATATATATATGTATATATATATATATATATATATATATATATATATATATTTCTCATTTGGTCCTTATGACAACTCTGTGAGGTAGTCACTGTTATTATCACCACCATGACTGCATTTTATGGATGATCAAGCTTAACCACAGAGAAGTTTATGTGACCAATATATAATATGTGAGGGACAATTAAAACCTGTGTTTTCTTGAATCCAAGTCCATTACTCTATGTATTATGCCACTTATCAGCCTTATATTATCTCCCTCAAAATTGTTGTGAAGAACGTTCTTGATAAAAATTATATAAACGTGAACTATTACTGTTTTTTTAGTATCATCATAGAATGATGTTATGATGCTATTATCAATCACATAAAATACTGAGGAAGATACATTAGTGATATAAGATGTTACGTGGAAAGCCTGAATACTCCACTGGTGCAACCTTTGTGCCAAGAGAAATTGAGGAAGCTCTCCAGCAGATGGAGTGAACTCCTTGTGTCAAACTTATGAGGAGACATAGAACAGAATGTTATAGAATGAATGATCACTTTTGGAGTGTCACCTGCCTCATCTAAGGAAGCAGGTAAATTGATGACATCATATATCCATTTGAGAACCAGAATGCTAGCAAGAGGTAGAAATGAATTCCCATAAGGACTCATAGTGGAACTTCCTTTACTCAGCTCATATCTCAACCTGTCAATGACTTAGCAGATAAGCCCTAGGGAAATAGTTGTTTGAGTCACATGGTGGTTAAATGTCTTACTCAGGGTCACAATCTGTTTTAATATCAAGTGAGTTTCAGAGATGGGATTTCCAACCTGACTATTCAATATACTCTGTCAAATGTGTTGAATCTTCCCCAAGAATGACAACAATACATGATGACAAGAATTATATTAATTAATTTTTCTAGAAGATGAATAAAATATTTTAAAGAGAAAAAATATGGATTAAATATGTATTCCAATCTGGAAAAATAACTAATGCAGAGTATAGACAGGAAAGAAATGTAGTGAAATACTCAAAATCACTGAAAAATTAAGACATACAAATATTTTCAAGATCATCACTGAAGAAAGATAATATCAAGGAAAAATAAAGTCATTGGATAAAGAAATAAATAAAGTCACATCTTAGAATGCCCTAGATTATTTCTCTGATTCTTTCTAGCTAAATGAGTCTCTTCATAAAGAAGAAAAGAGAAGATTATGTTAGATTACAGTAGGTAAAAACAAGACCAACAAGGAAATTAGAATACTTCAATTCTTTCCAAGATAGAGGGAAAGGATGTGAGCAATTCAAGGGCATCAATCAGAGACAGAAGTATGTGACTTAATTGTTCAAGAAGCTTAACAACATGGTTAAGTTGTCAAAAAAGTGAAAGAATTGCAGGTTCTGAAACCACCTCTTCAGGGTTCTACAAACTTCTGAGGGTGGCCTGTCCCACAATTTGTTTAGTATTTTCAATGATATATATGGAAAAGGAGAAATGAATAATGCAATAAGAAAGCATCAAAAAGAAAGTTTTGAAAAGGAGAGAGGATGTTTGAAATTAGAGGTTACTGATAACATTTAACTCTGAATACAATAATCAATTCACTTAATTTAATAGATATTCATTAAATAGCAACTATGTAAAAGGCACTGTGAGAAATAATGAGGATAGAAGTTGTGAATCTTGAGGCAAAATCTGTCACAAATAGCAGAGAGCATATGGCTTTGGACACAAGGAGTGTCTTGTATTGTTTTGGGAAACAAGAAACCACTGGATATGACAAAAGAAGGAGGTAGGAGGAACATATGTTTATTTGCAGATTAAGAGAAATCTTTTTTATGAGACAATATATGGTTTGCTTTTTAGGACAACTTTGAGATATAGTATACCTGAGAAGTAGCTAAAAGAGTTAATAATGTAAGCCTATAATAAGGAAAGCCATTGCAATCTTCATCTGTATTAAGAGAGTCATAGCTTTCAGGAAGATGGAAGTCAAAGTCCTGAAGTATCTTTCCTGGTCAGATCAAATATAGAATATTTTATTTGGTTCTGGGTACTCCATTTTTGGAAGATTTCATAAACTGAAGAATATACAGAGAAAAGCTAAACTTTAAGGTCAGGCTATATGAAGATCATTGAAGGAATTGCTAATGTACAGCTTGGAAAAGGAAGCATGTTACTATCTCTTATTAGCCCTGATGGGTGACCAATTCAAGGTTTGTCATGAGGGTGTAGGGAGCTCTTTATACCTTTTAAGTTTATCAGAGTATTAGGGATATTTTTATTTCAGGAATCATGATGGTAGATATATTTCCCTGTGCCACTCTACATACTCAAATAGGCAAGACTTGGTCCTGATGTCAGTACCCTCTGCAAATATGAAAGTCTCACCAGATTAGAAGCAATATGACAAATCCTTGGTACTATGTCAAAACAAAGTCTGTGAATGTATGTGACCAATCATAGGAGATGATTTGGGCAGTGACTGTCTAATGGCTTATTCCCTGCTGCCTACAAAAATACCCATATCTTCCCCATCCTGAAAAATAAAGACCATCACTTGTCCTCCCATTATTGCTATCATCTTATATCTCTTATGCCCTTTGTAGATAAACTCAAAAAGGTTCTTAACAATACTCACCTCCACTTTTTCTCCTCTCATTTTCTTCTTAGACCTTTACAATCTGACTTTCAACTGAAACTGAAACTGCTCTCTCCAAAGTTACTCCTGATCTCTTAGTTGCCAAATACAATAGCCTTTTCTCAACCCTCATTCTCCTTGAACTCATTGCACCTTTTGACATTTGACCATCCTTTTCTCTTTGATACTGTCTTCTCTCTAGGTTTTTGGTATGTCACTATTTCCCATTTCTCCTTATTCCCATGTATCCAACCATGCCTTCTAAGTTTCCCTTTATTGGATCCTCATCCAGATTATGCCCTTTAAATGAAGGTGTCCCTCAGGGTTCTGTCCTAGGCCCTCTTCTCTTCTTCTGTACTATTTCACTTGGTTATCTCATCAGCTCACATGGATTTAATTACCATCTCTATGCAGATGATTCTCAAATCAATCTATTCTGTTACAACTTCTAAGCAGAATCCAATATCACAACTCCTACTGCCTTTCAGACATCTCAAACTTGATTTACAGTAGACATCATAAAACAACTATGTCCAAAACAGAAATCAATATTGCTGTAGAGAGCAATACCATCTTACCAGTCCCTCAGGTTCACAACCTAGGAGTTACATTAAACTCTTCACTCTTTTTCACACCATCTGTGTAGTCAATCTGTTGCTGAGGCTTTTCCATTTCATCTTTCCAACATTTCTCAAATATGTCCCATTCTATCCCCTGACACTGCAATTTCTGTAGTGTAGACTCTCATCACTTCACACTGGGGTTATTGTATTGTTTGGTTTGTCCTTTGTTCTCAAAGAGGACCATGACTTCAGGGAGATGATAACATGACTGGCAATTGAATTTGATTTGAGTGAGGGAGGCTGTGCAAAGTCACTATGCTCATTTTCTTCTCCAGAGCCATCTGGACTATTGCAATATCCTGCTGGTAGTTCTGATTGTGAAAGTCTTTCACCAGTCAAGTCTATCTTCCATTCAGCCAACAAAGGGATTTTCTTAAAGTATATGTCCAACCATATCTTTCCCTAGTCAATAAATTCCTGTGGCTCCCTATACCCTCCAGGTTCAAATATAAAATGTTTTGTTTGGTATTCAAAGCCCATAACCTAGCACCCTTCCACATTTTCAGTCTTCTTACATCTTCCTCTGCAGTAAATACTCATCAATACATTAACCTCCTGGCTGTATATTGTACTTTCAGCTTTAGGCATTTTCTCTGAACAAATCCAATAACTGGAATCTTCTCCCTCCTCAACTCTACTACTGACTTCCCTAACTTTCTATAAGACCTAATTAAAATCCCACCTTTTACAGGAAACTTTTCCCAGATCCTCTTAATTGTAGTACCTTCCCTCTGTTAATTATTTCCTATTGATCCTGTATATAACTTGCTTTGTATATATTTAATTAATTCATTAATGCAGCATGACTTACTGTCATGTTTACATGTTGTCCTCCCCATTATATTATAAGGTCTTGGAAGGCAGGTATGATCTTTTGCTTCATTTTGCTTCCCCAGTGCTTAATACACTGCCAGACACAAAGCAGGCACTCAATATATGTTTATTGGTTGATTACATTGGTCAAAAGTGCTATATATCTTAAGAATCCCATCTTGCAAGGTATTAGTATGATTGGGACTTTGTTGCTCATATCATTATACACATCTGTTTTCTGCATAACTAAATTTCTTCTAGTACATAGCCTTTGGTCATATTTTCTATCTGTGTAGACATGGCTTGGGATTCATCTTATCTTTTCAGCTAAGACTTAGTGGGAAATTCTGATCAGTATCTATAACAATTCTGTAGTCAAATATTTTAGAAGTCATTTAATAAGAATCATTTACTAAAATCCTGCCTTATCATGGCTCAGAGGCAATCTAGGATTCTTAAATGATATGTCAGTAGAATATATACTGCCTGGTACTAACAAACTAGAAATCATGGGATCTGGGACCAAATTTATATGTGTTTTCTGAAGAATAGGGAAGCCAATATGAGAGACTCATCATTCGGCTAGTTGAAGAATGAAGATTTTTTTTTTTAAACTCACACAACTGTCCAAGATATATCAAAGGGATGGTATAAGTCAAATCTTTAAAGTCTTGAATCAATCTTCCTCCTCAGTAAAGACTGTTACCCCACTATAACTTAATACTCAACTTAGAGTATTGAAATAATTTCAAGTAGGATCATAGTATAATACATATTGAGCTGGAAGATGTTAAGGAAACTGGTAGACCAATGGAAAGTGGTAGTGCATTGGGCATGAAGTCAGGACAAGATAAAATTTAGTCTTAGAAATGTATTTTCTGGGGCGGCTAGGTGGCGCAGTGAGTAAGAGCACCGGCCCTGGAGTCAGAAGGACCTGAGTTCGGATCCGGCCTCAGACACTTAACCCACACAAACAAAAAAAAAACCTAGCCGTGTAACCTTGGGCAAGTTACTTAACCCCAATTGCCCTAAAGGGGCGGCTAGGTGGCGCAGTGAGTAAGAGCGCCTCGGAATTGGGATGACCCGAGATCAGATCCGGCCTCAGAAAATGAGCACCCACGCATAAATAATGACTAGCCTTGTAACCTTGAGCAAGTTACTTAACCCCAATTGCTTCAAAAAAAAAAATGTATTTTCCTTATCTGTAAAATGTAGGAAATTATAGCACATATCTCATGAGTTTGTTGTAAGGATCAAATGGGATAACATATAAAAAGAATTGTTGCACAGTGCCTGACACATATTAGGTGACCTCTAAATTCTCATTCTTTCCCTTCCCTTATCCTTGGAAATGATCTCAGAGACCATCTAGTCTAAGAGTTCTTAACCTCTTTCTGCTATGTAGAATCTTTTGACAGACTGATGAATCCCTTCTCAGAATAATGTCCTTAAATTCATAAAATAAAATGCCATGGGCTTCTCAGTGTCCAGCACTTAGCATGATTTGGAGAAGTGAATAAGAAATGACCAGACCATGTGGGTAGTTCAAGGAAGAACAATGAACTCCATTTATTGATTCTTAGGACAAGAATTTTATAGAGCGATGGGACAAAGGAAGCAAACTCAAGTATTCTTATTATTATCTTAGTCTGTCATATCCTGGAAGTAGAAGGGCAGTAAGGATTTTTGTTCTCTAGGAGCCAGAAGGTCTTAGGAAAAGTCAGTTAACTCCTTTCATAGGCAGTCACATTACAAAGGATGCTCTTGAGAGCTGGCTTTAAGGCCTGAAGCCAAAGCCACATCATGAAGGCCATCTGCATATGAACTGACCACCTAAGATTCAAATATTTAGGTTTTGAACTACTAAAGTCTTGGGGCAGAGCCTTTAGGTGTCAGAACTCAAACACCATCCTTGTAAGTGTAACACATATCAAAAGAACTCAGGAGCTAACTTGAAGAAAAGTCACTTCTCAAAGAGGTCTTTGATATTCAGGTCCAGGGATATCAAGGTAATTATCTGAAGTCCTGGCTCAGGCCTCTTTGGCTCCCCACAATAAAACACATTGGATTAGAAAGGAAACCAATTTATTGAAATGAAGTTATTGGAATTTTTTTTAGAGTTTATAAATCCCAAGTTAAAAAATCTTGATCTAGGCTGACACCTTTTTTTACAGATGAAAAAAACAAAGGCTCAGGAGTGTTATGTGACTTATCCGTGAGCAATTTTGTTGATTTTGTTTAGTGCTAGAAAGACAATTGTGAGCATGGTAATGTACAGATTCTTTTTTGTAATAATAAAAAGGGCTATATAAAAATAACAAGGAGCCCAAGTGAGATAATATGTATTAGAGTACTTTAAAAATATTAAAGCTCTGTTTCCATTTATGGTGAATAAGTTGTGTTGTTAGAAGCCATGACTGGGTCAGTAAGAATATATTAACTTAGTTACCAAAGAAATATGTTCAAACTCATGCTTGAGTCATTTAATGCAGCATTTATATTATAGCTCCATAAAGACCAAAGAGAAGAGGAGCATCCACAGGCTGCATTTTCTTGGAAAATATTGAATCTTCTAATTAAATAATGGCTTCTCTTGCCAAGTCTGGGAAGCAAATAAAATCCAAATTTCCTTTTTGACTTACTGTCTAAATCTTGCCTTCTTGTGCTAAGTGAGTCCACCATTTTTACCTACTTAGGCAAGAAAACTTGTTTATATTTCCTTGGAATGAGCTGCAGAAGATACTGTAGGCTACATATCTTTCATGTCTCAAAAAAATCTATAAAATCTTCTTTATTGATCCCTACTTCAAGTAGCACCATTTCTTAAAATGTAAGAATGACTTTTACTCTGATCAAACTGTACATAAAAGATAACTTTGTTATAATCCATGACATTAAGAGAGAAAATAGCAGTAACTATAGTTTGATTTAACAGTTCTGATGACAGCATAGAGTTGAATAGAATACATCAAGCTGTCTTCTTGCTTTTTGACTTCTGCAAACTGGCTGCAATAAAACATTTCTCAATAGGGATAGTCCATCCTAATCAACTAATTCCTCCCTAAAATGAAGGGGACAGAGCTTCACCCTGTTGTGTTTAGGTACAATAAAATGTAAAAATGTGAATCACATAGGCAATCAACCATTTATTTTCCCTTCAAGAGGAATGGTTTCTATATTGAGAGCACAGGGGCCAGTCCCACCAGTGCAACAGCAGAAATAAGCTTCTTCCTTTTCTTTTCTTTTCCATTGGAAACTGGCATTCATCTAAGCAAGTAAAAAAGAGAGAGGAGGAAGAACCTCTCAGGAAAAAAGAACTATGCTTTGGGGAGGGTGGTCTCAGAACAATAAGAAGAATATTTCTCTCTTCCACTCTGCTACCTCAATAAAACTCTATTCTGCAAAGCTACCTCAGATATCTTTTAAAGGATGATTTGAAATCTGAGAAGCAAGTGGTGCTGTGGATAGAACACTATCCCTGGAGTCAGGAGGACCTGAGTTCAAATCCAGTCTCAGAGACTTCTTACCTATGTGACTATAAGCATGTCACCTAACCCTGATTGCTTCATAAAGAAATACCCATTAGCATCATAACCAACAACGGGGCTACCTGATCACACCTCCACTTGCCCCCCTACCACCTAAAACAAATGTAGATTTACCAATGTTTCTTTGTGCTGATTCATTGATCAAGCAAACTAAAACTCACTGTTACAGAATAGTCATGTGGTGAGAAAGGGGAAGGATACACCTTGGATGAGAAGACCAGAATTAAAGCTTTGATCCTGCACTTAAGAGCTATATGACATTCTGCATTTCACTTAAAGTATCTGATTCTTTGTTATTAGTCATAAAATACTGCTCAGGTTATATAGGATATTTATGGTTTTTTCCTTTTCTTATTCCCCATTGTTTAACACATGCCTGGCACATAGTAGGTGGTTCATAAATATGTATTGATTAATTGGTTGATGTTATTACACAACTGCATATATTTTTTTTTTTTGTTTTAGACTTCAGGCCTTGTTATTAAATGAAAAAGAAAACAACTTAGATCAATTTTACCCAAGACCATATGACCCCAGCACACTTCATATTATCAGTTAGTGAATTCCCTCACTTTTATTCTCTGCTACCATCATACTTAGTGGCCTAAGAGAGTATCTTTTCTCTGCCTTTTCTTCTTCAGATCTTCAAACTGTTAAATTAAAATGATACATACATACTATCTCTGACTGATAGATCTCTTTCACTTTCAGGTTTGCTCTTTCATTAATCTTTCTTAAATTCTGGCTTGGAGGATTTAACTCACATCTATCCAAATTATCTTTCTCTGTCCAACAAAAAAAAAGGTTCTTAGTATGTGTCAGCAAGTATTTCCACCCAGAAATAGGAATTATTTCTACCAACTTGGGCCAAGACATTGAAAGTCCCTTGAATGTATATTTCCCTTAAAATAATAAATACATTTTAAATGTGTTAACCTTCATTTTCAAATATAACTCTTTTCTTTTCACTTTCCATATAACCGTGTCTTCTAACAATGAATAAAAAAGAAATTAAAAGGGTAAAAAGAAAAACAACTCATTATACCTAACCAACACAATTAAGTCTGTCAGTATATGCAACAAATAGCTCACATTTTTATAGCATTTTGGGTTTTGCCTAATGCATTGCTCACAACTCTAGGACAAAGAAAATGCAAGTATCAGTATTCTAATTATATACAAAGAAAAAAAGTGAAGTTGTAAAAGGTTAATCGACTTTCCTGTGAGAATAGAGCTAAAACATATCTGAAGTAGGATTTTGGAAGGACCTTCAAAAACGTAAAGTATAACCCCCTCATCTTATAGATGAGGAAACTGAGGCCCAGAGAATTTAAAGGACTTACCCAAGGTTACATAGGTAATAACAGAGACAGAACTTGCATTCTGACCCCTCTGACTCCAAATCTAAAGTCTTTCCCACTATCTCATTCAATTGCCCAAAGGCTCCTGATTCTAGGTTCAATATTAATTTTACTGCATCTCACTGTCTTTCAGAGAATGAAAAGTTTGGAGAGCATGAAATTTTCTCACTTCATGGCATCATTGCATGTGGGATCTTTATAATCCTTTATTTAAGCTGACCATTATATAGCCGTTTCATTAGTATCCAGCAAAATAATTTCTAAATATTCTTTTCTAAAGAAGATTCTGGGTATAGAATCTTGCTTTAACAACAACATAGGGGCATCTTACTTAGTCAGATCATTTTTCATTCAACATAATCTTTCTTAGTGACATGGGAAAACGTTAATCATAGGATCTTATAATTGGAAGCAAACTGCAAGTTTAATTTAACCTGACTGACTCATAAAAGGCAATGATCCAAAGAAATTAAATGACTTGTCTGAAATTGCACTGTGGCCACAACAGGTTTGGAATCTATTGACAGCTTCAAAAGTTCATGGATGTTTGGTTCAATCCTGAGCAGATGTGAACTTTATACCCTAAATTTCTTCCATTTTACTTTTCCCAAAACTCAGACTAAATTGTCAGACATTCAACTGCTCAGTTATACTACAATTTTCAGTGTCAGATAATAACATTTAAAGCTTATGATGTGCTACACACCATGCTAAGCACTAAAAATAGAAGATCAAGCAAAAAATAGTCTCTGCCCTCAAGCAACTTACATTACAAATGGGGATGAAAAAACATAAACTCTGGAGAGTCAGAAGAATGCCAGAATATACCTGAGCATGGGTGGACTGGGTTTTCCATGAAATAGTTATAAACTAATAAAGAATCAAATGGACTATTTAGCAGAACTACAGGATTACAATGTTGTAGAGATCTGGTGTTGTTCAGTCATGTCTGACTCCTCATGACCCTATTTAGGATTTTATTGGCAAATACTAGAGTAGGGCATATAAGTGGTATAGTGGATAGACCTGTGGGCCTGGAATAAGGAAGACCTATGCTCAAATCTGGCTTCAGATGCTTAGTAACTGTGTGATCTTGGACCAGTACTTTATCCGGTTTGCCTCAGTTTCCTCATCTCTAAAATGAGTTGGAGAAGGAAATGACAAACCACTCTGGTATCTTTGCCAAGAAAACCCCAAAGGGGATCATGTAGAATCAGACATTACTGAAACAACTCAACAACAACATCACAAACAACTTTGAAAAGTGTAAAAACTATTTTAAAGCAATGACAATTCATGCTTCCATAGGACTAGTGATGAAATATGCTATGTATAACTGATAGGGGATAGATTTATGGTACAGAATGAGATATGTGTATTTATGTGCGCTTTAATTAGGAAAATTGTTTTCTTTGACTATGCACATTTGTGACAAGAATTTTTTAGTGAGAGTCAGAGGAAAAAATAGATTTATATTAATTTTTTAAAAATAAATAAATATGGTGATACTGATGTAAAATATTGCATATACTTTCAGATGAGGTTACTGTAATATTAGGTTTGTTAAAAAGAAACCTCTCATAAAGTAGGAATAATCTGTAAATGTATGAAACGTAAAAACAAAACATCAGCAAAACTGAAAGTGACCAAAAATGAATAAATATTAGTCCTAGGTAGGACTATTAGAGGAGGGAATGCAGATTCAATGACATCTTCAGAGAATTCAGGGAAAATGGTTGGCATAAGATATAAGAGGCTGGACAATCTTGAGAGGTAGAGAAGGTTAAGAAATGGAGAGTAGAGAGTAGTCTCTGTCCAAGATTTGTTAATGCTAATAAATATTCATCTACTTCTCTAACATTTTCTTTTCTCCCTCTAATCCCTACTACTGGAAAAATTCATCTGTATATTACATGTGTTTATTAAAGAATGATAAGATAGATTCCTGAATGCACAGATTTTATTTTTTTAATTCTTAGGCAACACATTATAATGTCTGTCAGTAATATAGTAGACATTTAATGGATGTTTATGAAATTAAATTGGAGGAGAAAGTAGGATATTCTAAAGAATTACAAAGTATCTGGAACATCTAAGTATGTCTAGTTATCTTACAATAGTTATTTCTATAGCAGTCTTTGTATGTAGATAAAATGCATTCTTCACAAAAACTCTACAAGATAGGTAATGCATTTTACAGGTTTGGAAACTATATTTATAAAAGGGCTAATTGACCTGTCTATGATCATATAGTTAGTAAATAATTGAGATGAGATCTTATTGAGGCAATCATTGGTACAGTAAATAGTGTGCTAAGCCTGGATTCAGGATAACCTTTGTTGCAACTTTACCTCAAACACTTAGTTTTATGACCTTGAGCACAACTTCTTCCTCAGTTTCTTCAACTATAAAATGAGGATGAAAATATCACCTACCTTTCAGGATTGTTGTGAGGGTAAAATGAGAAAAACATTTTTTTAAAAAGCACTGCGACAGTGCCTGGCACATAGTAGGCATTATGTCAATGCTTATTCCCTTCCTACTGAACTGAAGCCTACCACCCCTTTAGAAGAAACACTATGCTGTTTCTTGATGAATGAACTATGTTTATGTTCCTTTGCTGCAGTTCTTCCAGAGATATTAAATTATGCAAACAATGTCCAACTAGTCTGGAGAGGCAATAGGCCCTTTCTTGGTAGCCTGTGGGAATAATATTATTTTCTACTTTTAAATAATGGAGAATAAGAGTATCCTCTCACCTCCTAGAAATTTCTAAATGATCTGACATGCTTACATAATTGGAACTGATTTGAATTTCCTTGGAAAAATTGTACAATTCTTTATGTAAAGATTCTTTTCTCTCTGGGTCTTATCCTGGTCTTCTATTTCCTCAAGTCAGGGAGGGGTTAATTTCTAAGTCTTCCATCTGGTCTCTAGGAAAAAAAAAAGCATTAGCCTGCATGAGCCCTATATTTTCACCCTTGGATTCATGCCACCTTTCACTTGTCATTTTCAGTCTCCTCTTTCAATTGCTGGAGTCTTGGCCCCTAGAGAAGAAATGTTATTACATATATCAGTTCCAAGTTTATTACCTTCAGCTTTAGGGTAGAAGACACTACCTTCTCCCTTTAGCAAATTTCCCTCTGGCTCCTAGCCTTTGGAAAACTTACTTTCTGCCCTCTATTTTCTCCCTGATAAAAACATAAGCCTAGAATTCTCTTTGCTACTTGCTGTTTTTTTTCCCCTCTTCTAATAGATAACTTAAAAATTAAGTACTGGGGATATGGGAATGCTTCAAAAAGGAAAATGCCTGTTCTCAAGTACTTACATTCTGTTTTAGGTGGTGGAGGTGGAAGGAGGGTTTATAAGTCTACAAATTAGTAAAGGCAAGCACTTTGTGGAGATAAAAATATTAATAATTGGAGCATCAAGGAAAGATTTCATAGATAAAATACTACCTGATCCAATATTGAAGAAAGGTCAGAATTATGAGAGGTAAAAATGAGCAGAAACACCATGTAAATTCACAGATTAGAATGCATTTAGTATGGTTGCTAATTGATTGGTTGAATTATGTGTGAGGAGGATTAAAATGAAATGAGATTGGAAAAGTACATGGAAGCCAGATCATTGAGGGCCTTAAATGAAAACTTGTGGAGATTATTTTATTCTGGATACTATAGAGAGCCCCCAGGGTAGCAGCAAGCACCCTAACATACCCAAGGTGGCTGCCAATACAGGTTCTTAGATCATCTTTTCTAAAGAAAAGCAACTCAATATGGTTTAACAATCTTACTTTAATCAAACATATGTTATTTACCTAGTTCGGGGGAAAAAGGTCAGCACCCCGAGCTTCAGAGAATACAAACAAGTTACAAGCAGAAGTTACAAGCAGACAGAGAAACAGATAAGCAGATAGAGAAACAAATCAGCAGACAGGCTTCCAGCTTTCTGACCATTACATCCATACCTAGTCAGTTACCAGAGAGGGAAGCACCAACATCTGGTTTTTCAAACCCCGGGGAGCTCAAAAGCTGCCCAGAGTCTCATCTGGTCAAATCACACAAATCTTCTCAAAGTAAGCCCCAAAATAAAGCCTCACATCAGGGTATATATAGCCTTCTCTTGCCTCAGAGAATGTCAAAATGCTCTTGACCCACTGCCTAATCACAAAGCAATAAGTTATGCGCATTCCTGAAAAACAAGCCTCCTGCCAATGACTCCATGTGACCACATTCAGCCTATTAGGAGGCAGAGTATATTTTCAAATCAAGGAAGTCACTTTAAGCCTAGTCACTTAAGAGTTAAGAGTCACTTAAGCCTAGCCAAGGGGCAGGGAAGATCTTCAGATTCCCATTCCCATAACAACCAGAAAAAATTTTAAGAGAGGAACTGCCTTGGTCCTATCTTTCATTTAATCAATCTATCAACCAGTAAACGTTTTAAGTGCCTACTATGTGCCAGGCACAAAAGGATTCAAAAGGCAACTGTTGTCCATAAGAAGTTTATAATCTAATGGGAGAAACAACATAGAAACAAATATGTACAAAGCTACTTATATACAAGATAAATAGGAGATAATTAACAGAGGGGAAACACTAGAATTAAGAGGGTTAGGAAAGGCTTTCAATAAAATATGACATTCTAGTTAAGATTTAAAAGAAGCCAGCAGTGTCAGTAGTTGGAAGAAAGGAGAGAGAGCATTCCAGGTATAAGTGATAGAGAAAATGCTTAAAATGAAGAAATAGAGCATCTTCTTCATGGAAGAGTCAAGAGCCCAATGTCAATGGCATGAAGAGTATGTATCAGGAAGTAAGCATAAGAAAACTGGAGCATTTGTGGAGGCTAGATTATGAAGGATTTTGAAAGTCAAACAGAGCATGTTGTATTTATTCCTGGAAGCCACTGGAGTAGGTGAGAGATGGGAGAGGGAACTAGGCTTGCACAGTTGGATGTGTACTTTACGAAAAGAACTTTAATGACTGAATAAAGGATGGAGTAGGGAGATATCTGAAGCAGTCATACCAACTGGAAGACTCTTGCAATAATCAAGGCATGAGGTAATAGAGGCCTACCCTAAAATGGTGGAAAGCTCAGAAGAGATAATGGAGAGTATTCAAGAGATATCACAAGGTGAAACTGACAGACCTTGGAAATAGTTTGGACATGGGGAGAAGGGCAGTGAGAGAGAGAGTGATGCTTTTAGGATGACTTCTGGGTTGTCATCCTGAAGGACTGGGAAAATGATGTTGCCCTCTACAGTTGTTGGGAGGGCGGGGGGAAGCTTTAGGAGGGAAAATAATGAGTTCTGTTTTGGACATGTTGAGTTTAAGATGTCTACTGAACATCCAGTTTGAGGTGTCTGAAAGGCAGTTGGAAAGATTTGAGGTCACTGGAGAAATTAGAGTAGGTATATTTGAAAATCATCAGCATGAATCCAGACAAGAGATAATGTGATCCTATGGTGATAGCTATGTAAATGGAGAGAAGGGGATGGATGTGAGAGATGTTATATAAGTAATTGTATTTTAATTTCACAACTGATTGGATATGGGGTTGAATAAGGGAATTATAAGACAAAAAAGACTTCATAATTGTTAAACTGGAATAGTGGAAGTACACTGCTGTTCTCAAAAGAAATATGAATGTTTGGAGCAGATTGTGGGGGTGAAGAGCAGGAGGGATAAAGAGTTTCATCATACATTTGTTTATTTGAATTGACTACTGGAAATCTAGAAAGAAATTTTGACAGATAGATGCAATTAAGGATTTGGGTTTGAAGGAGACTAAAACTACATTTATATATTTAGTATTTGTCATAGAAATTATGATTTAATCCAACAGAAACAAATAAGTTTATTAAGGAAGACATTACAGAAATATTAGAAAAGAGAACTAAAGGGAAGCAAGAGAAAATACCTTCACTTACAGTCCTGGGGATGACTCATGCTTTGGGAGAGGGTGGTAGAAACAGTAAATGAGACTAAGAAGGAACAATCAGAAAAGAAAGTGAAGAACCAGAAGAGAATGGTATAAAAGAAACTACAGGATATTCCTAAAGGTAGCTTTTTGTGTTTTATATATGTTCATGTTCTCAAAAGTGATTCTCATTCTTGATTGATAGCAAGCTTCTTCATTTTATACCGTAATCTAGCAAATACAAGTTCCAAAGTATCTATGCAAATCAGATGGTGGATGCCAATGTATACCTCCTCCACCATGTGTGGTCTTTCTTTTATTTTCTTTACTTCTTTTCTTTTCTTTTTTTATTTAATTTTTTTAAATTTTTATTTTTATTTAAATTTTTCTATTTTCTTTATCCTACATATCTTCTGTCACCATCCAAAGACTTCCCTTCCTTTTCTAAATCTGGGGGTTCTCTTGATTTTCCTTTTGCTGGTTCTCTCTGTTCTTTTCTCAATATCCTCAGAAGTGGCTTCAAATTATGCTATCTAACTCCCGCAAATGAGGATCAATTACTTCAGGTCCCTACATTTCCCAGCAGGACATTATAGCATTGTCTCCTTACCTTTTTTTATAATGCCAGGTCTTTAAACATTAATTTTAGTCAGAAATATTGATTTAATGAGAACTTCCAAAGAATCTGCAGACAAGGCCAGAAAGTGTCACTTTCTGAGATTGATACATAGTGAATTCATATAAAATGTCTGGGATAAGCCACAGGCACAAATCTAGCAGGAAGCAAAAAAAACCTAAAACATGATTTGCAAGTCTTTTGCAGATGAGATTAAGGAGCCTCTCATATCTCATCAGGGAAACGCTAATCTTGATTGTAACTAGTATAGGCAAAAAGCTGTAATCTTGGAAACTCTTATGTGAGGTAATGTTGTAATTGTTGTTTTCTCTGGTAATATAATAAGGAATAGTGTGTTAGAAGAACAAAGTTATAAGAATTTATCCATAGTTCTCCAGTATTTGTCAAGGGAAAGGGTAGCCTGACTGGCTTACACAGGACAGTGTGCTTTTTATGAAGTTTCCTGTCCATGTTACTAACCATGAGAAAAATAATCCTCAACCTTGACCATGAGTATCTATTTTTTTTTTAATCAAGAGACTTCAAAGATTCTTCAATAGTAGTTGGGTTATTAAAACCTATGGTTGAGAAAATAAATGATGCCATAAAGCAGCATTCAATAATGCTTTTGAAATAGGTTGTATTTTAATTAATCACAATGGGATTTACATAAAGAGCTGAAGTGTTACAGTCAAGGAATACCAAGAAGTCCAGTGCATTGGATCAAAGAGTATGTGGGAGGAAATACAGTGTAAGAAGACTAGAAAAGTAGGAAGGGAATAGTTTATCAAAAACTTAGATATTCAATCAAAGGGTTTCATATTTTATCCTGGAGGACATAGGAGGTCATGGGAATTTATTGAAAGGTGGTAATGGTGATCAGACTTACTGAATATAGTGGGAAAGGGAATAATCCAGTAGTCACATGGATTAAGAGACAGCAAAGACAAGGAAGGAGGAGTTAAACAAATAGGAGTAGAAACAGGAGAAAGCAGTGTTACAAAAAAATCTAAGATAAGGGGTTTTTTTTAAGATAAGATAAAAAGATAAGAGAAAATCCAGTAGAAGTGAGTGATCTACAGTTTCTTTGTCTAGGGATAAGAAAAGTTTGTGGATAGGTATAGTATAAAAGAGAAGGATAGCATGACAGGCACAGTGCTAAATGTTGGGGATGTATAAACAAAGCCCCCAAAAAGAGTCCAAACCTAGAAAAGAGTAGAATCGGTTTCTAGTTCCAACTCTGCCTTTGCTTAGCTATATGACTTCTGGAAAGCTGGTTTGCCTCTCTGGGTATTGGTTTTCACTACCTGAAAGACCCTCATTAGATAGATTATCTCTGATTTCCCACCCAGCTCTCCCACCCTAATCTGTTTTAAATCAAAACATCTTCCTTCACCTCTTTTAACTCACTATGAAATGGAGCCCTGAACTTTTTATAAATTTGGATCGAGGAAACTTTATTCCCATCAAAGAATTCCTTGGGGGCTTAAAAGAAACTGTGTTGCTCACTTCCCTTATTGACTCAGAAATGTGGCAGGACAATTCTCATTGAAACAGCTGTTACTTTCCACCCTAAATATTCCTGTCATTCAATGGCTGATGACAGGACTTCTTTTGCTCCTTTTATTTTGTAGACTTTAAAACATGATTTGATGTAGTTTGAAATGGAATATGACATGTCCGAATGTTTCTTTTGTTGATATTAATTTTCTGGGATTTAACCAAGATTGTGCTACAGGGTAACAATTACAAGAGAGGAAAAATGTAAATGACTGAACTACTTTGAATTGGAGGAAGCTTATCATAGTATATTTTTTTTATTTTTATTTTTTTTAAACAAATGCTTTATTAACTTCTGTTTTACATCATTCATTTCCGCCAGATTTTGAGTTACAATCATTTTCCCCCCATTATTCCCCTACCCAACCTCCCAGAACAGTAATCCCACAAGATATCGCTTCCTCCAATCTGCTCTCTCCCATACCTTCTCCCATACCCCCTTCAACTTTTACATTAGAGGAAGGTGAGTCTTTGCATCCCAATGCCTGCACATCTTATCTCCCTATTACAAGCAAAAGAGTATTAATAATAGTATTTATATATATTTGAAACATTTAACGTTACGACCTCAAATTTCAGATCCATTTCCTTCCTCCCTTATCACCCATTCCCTCTTGGGAGATAAGTAATTCAGTATATGTTGTACATGTCTAGCTATACAAAACATTATCATAGTAGATATATTGTACAAGGCTGCTTATAATTCCCTCCCACTCATCCCACCCCCCACCTGGTCCATTCCCTACATGATCCTGTCCCTCTTTTATATTGGGTACTTCCAACCTCCCCTCACCCCAAGGATGCCCTCCCATCCATCATCCCTCCTCCCATCCCCCTTCCCCCTATCCTGCTGCAGGTTGAGATATCCCATTTACTATGTATGTCATTTTCTCCCTGAACCAAATTCAGTTTGAATGTGATTTTGCCTTTTTAGCCTACCTTATTCTCCCCCTCTTTTGCAACCACTTCTCCTTGCTTCTTCTGCATGGGATATTTTACACTACCCTGTCTCTCCCCATCTCCTCTTGCCACTTTCCTCTCTCACCTCATAATTTCATCCCTTGAGTATTCTCCCTTCCCAACAAATTCAACCTATGCCCTCTATCCATATATAACTGTAACCATATACACACACATTCACATATGTATTCATATGACCACACACCCTTCTTCCATTATTTTCATAGCGAGAAAGATATCATCAGTCACAGTTATTGCTTTTCCATATAGGAATGTAAATAGTTCAACTTTGATAAGTTCCTTTTGATTTCTTTTCCCTGATTACCTTCTCAGGCATCTCTTCCTTCTTGTGTCTGGATGTCAAATTTTCTATTCAATTCTGGTTTTTTCCTCAAGAATGCTTGAAAGTCCTCTATTCCACTGAATGACCATATTTTCCCCTGAAACAAAATACTCAGTTTTGCTGGGTAGGTGACCCTTGGGTTCATTCCCAGTTCTTTTGCCCTCTGGAATATCATATTCCATGCCCTTCGATCCCTCAGTGTAGAAGCTGCCAGGTCCTGGGCTATTCTGATTGTGTTTCCACAATATTGAAATTGTTTCTTCCTGGCTGCTTGTAGTATTTTCTCCTTGATCTGGGGATTCTGGAACCTGGCTATAATACTCCTGGGAGTTTTCTTTTTGGGATCTTTTTCAGGAGGTGATCTGTGGATTCTTTCAACATCTATTTTGCCCTCTGGATCTAAAACATCAGGGCAGTTTTCCTTGAGAATTTCTTGAAGGGTGATTTCTAGGTTCTTTCCTTGATCATGGCTTTCAGGTAGTCCAATAATTTTTAAATTGTCTCTCCTGGATCTATTTTCCAGGTCAGTGGTTTTTCCCATGAGATATTTCACATTGCCTTCTAATCTTTCATTTGTTTGGATCTGCTTAACAGCATCTTGATTTCTCATAAAGTCATTAGCTTCCATTTGCTCCAGTCTAACTCTGAAGGAATGAATCTCCTCAGTGAACTTTTGAGATTCTTTTTCCATCTGGCAAATTCGACTTTTTAAGGCATTCTTCTCCTCATTGCCCTTTTGGGCCTCCTTTGCCATTTGAGTTAGTCTATTTTTTAAGGTGTTGTTTTCCTCAGTCAGGCTGTTGACCCTCATTTCATACTTTTCCTGCATCCTTCTCATTTCTCTTTCCAATTTTTCCTCCACTTCTCTTATTTGATTTTTAAAGTCCTTCTTAAGGTCCTCTATGGCCTGCAACCCGCTCATGTTTTCCCCTGGGGCTTTTGGAGCAGGACTTCTGACCTCACAGTCCTTTTCCCGCTCTATGCCCCCAAAATAGGAGTCTAGGGTTGCATTTTTCTGTTTCCTTTGCCTTGGCATGTTGCCACTTAATTACTTGACTTTTGGGCTTGTTGCCACACTATGGCTTTAAGGCCAGATAGAGGAATTTTCGTCCCGAACGTGTGGGGGGCAACTTCCGTTTCTGGCAAGCTGTAAACCCACCCACAACTTCCACCCTAGATCACAATCCAGATCCAGGGAGGTTAAAGCAAGAGCGATTACCCCCCAAGACTGATCGCTGGATCTCCCTACAAATTTGCAGGCTGGGAGCGGGAGCTGCCTCTGAAAACTACAAAATGGCGTTTGTCCTCAGCGGCTTCTAGCCCCCAGGGGAGGGAGCCGACGCATTCCCTAATACCAGTCCCAAAGTCCATAGGACACTAACCTTTTACTTTGTCCCAGGCAAGTCTATGTTGATAATTCTGGAGTCGCCACAGCTCCTGGTGTTCTGGGGTTCCTCCAGCCGGCTGCTGGCCCTGCCGCCCTGGGGCTAAAACCTCGGCTCATGCGGACCTGGGTTCGGCTCGGCTCGGCTCCTGCGCTCTGCGCGCTGCACGCTGCCAGGTCCCAGACCACTGTGCTGGTCCTTCCTGCAGGGCTGCTGGGCTGTCCTCAGCGGGAGTTTAGCTTCTCTGTGTCGTTCTGTGGGTGCTGGTCCTCCAGAAGTTGTTCAGAGTCCCCTTTTCCATCGTTTGGGGGGAATGTGGGGGCAGAGTGGCTTGGATGAGCTGTTTCTACTCCGCCATCTTGGCTCCACCCTTATCCTTCTACTTTAGCAGGCAGTGATGTACCAGGCTAATCACCACAAAGTTAGCTACAAGATAGTTAATTTCTTTGAGTACAGCAACTCATGAATACTGTATTTTAAAGTATGTGTGGGGTTGTCATCTCTGTTGGTAAAAAGAACATGAGTAGCCACCATGATAAAATCTCATGGACCTTGCATTTTGGAATCATAGAATTTCATTCAGAGTTGGAAGGGACTTTAGAAACCATGTACTCTAGCCCTTATCTGAATAAGAATCCCTTCTACCTTCTACCCCCAAAGTAATCATCCAGCCAATGTTTGAAGACCTCCAGCAAAAAAGGACCTACTACATCAATGCAGCTTGACCTACTTTTGGACAGCTCCAATTACTAGGAAGTTTTACCTTGATCTCAAACCTAAATTTGTCTCAACTTCTCCTGATTCCCTTAGCTTATCATAGTATAAAGGATGATGATCTTGGAGTCAGAAGGCTTGGGTCCAAATGTTGTTCTGCGACTTATTGTCCATTTATTGTTAGATAATGAAATGCTTTTTTTTAGCATAATGTTTCTAGTAATGTTGTCAGATACCTTCAATGAGGATGAACATGGTATCAAGGTCAACTACTGCACTGATTTTAAATTCTTCAACTTGAAAACGTTACAAGCCAGTCGGGGAAACCCATTCCCGTTCCAGTGGCGGTTAGCGCCCTTGGCTGGGATCCGGCCTGGGTCGTGGCCTCGGCCACAACCTGAGATCACGGCTGGGTCCTGCAAGGAGGAAACAGAGGGATGAGGCCCGGGCTCTCCCGGGCCTCCAGGGTAGACCCCCCTGCCTCCTTCTCCTCTTTATCTGTATGTACCCGAGCTGGGCTGAGCCCCTGACCCTGGATCCCGCAGCGTCCATAGTGTCTGCACCAACTAATGTTGAAATAAAATCTTACAGTTTGAATCCTGAAGTATCTTGGGATTATGAGAGAACATCTCAGACTCCTACTTTCACAGTGGAGTTAAAGGACTGTAAAGAAGGAAAGTGGAATAAAGTCTGCACCAATATTTCCCATCACTTTTGTAACATATTTGATCATGTTAAAAGGCCACTGAGTTATTACTGGGCCAGAGTTAAAGCTACCATTGGACAAAAAGAATCTTCCTTTGTGGAATCTAAATTATTTTTTCTGTATCAGAATGGAAAAATAGGACCACCTAAACTGAAGGTTCAGGAGAAAAATCACAAACTTATCATTGATATGGAACATCCTCTGACAATTGTTGAAGGAAAAGAGAAAGGACCTGTGTGTTTTTATTATGATGGTAATGATGATGATTGCAGCCTATTCACATACAAGGTGTATTTGAAGATAAATGGAAGTAAGATCATTGAGGAAGAACTTGAATTTTGCAGTGAAACTCAGTGTCAGTTAATTATACCAGCAATTTCATTTGATTCTGAGTATTGTGTTTCTGCGGAAGGATTTTCTGACAACTCTGCTATTTTGCAAAGTACATGTGAGAAATCAGAGGAACAGTGTATTACAACTTCACCTAATACTAATAGAGGAAAAGATTCTTCTCTGTCCATCCTAATTACTTTTGTAGGTGTTGCTCTCATGGCTATAGTACTCACAATTTACCCGGTCTGGAAAAGAGAGGTGTTTCAGAGAAAGAATTTAACATTCCCCAAGTGATTGGCCTCTGTGGTAAGAAATTTTGATTCAAACAACATTCTAGAGGTGAATCCTGAACCAAAATTTAATTCTGTTGAAACCTATTTGGCAGTCCCAGAAAATGAGGAAAAGACTGTTGATCATTTGACTTCAATAGGTAGCATTAATTCTGAAGACAATAGAGAAAAATCAGAACACTTCCAAGAAATATCAAACATAACAGAAGAAATGACTGTTGAAGAAAATATTAATGAAATGACCTCTGATAGTCATCAGAACACAATGATGAAAGTTAATTATCTTCATTCTAACAGTAGCCAGGCTGACTCTGGCAGTCTCATTTCAAATTCTTGCCTTCCTAGGGATGATTCTGAGAATAGGCATGTGGAATCAGGCAAGTTCATATTTGACCCAGAGCCTCCACAAAATGACGCTGAAATGAGGACAGACATTCAAGACAACATCACTCTAAGGAAGATTAACACATCTTTTGGCTATGATAATCCTCATGTTCTTGTAGATATGCTTATAGATTCCAATGATAAAGTCTTTAATTGGTTATCGACCTTCAGAACCATCCGTGGAAATTTTATAGTCTTCAGCTAAAGCAAAGCCAATTTGACATTTTGCATTTCCTAAAAGTTGACTTTTCAGGTTGTGCTTAAAGGAGATACCATGTTCAAGTTGAATGATACTGTGTCTGAATTTTGAGTCAGAATCTCTGGTTTCAAATCCCTGCTCTGTACAAGCAAACTATCTCATGCCTCTGGATCTCCATTTCCTCCTCTGTAAAATAGGTTTGATTTCTAAGGCCTCTTTGTACAGTACTTTCAATCTGTAACCCTAAATGCAGAACACATGTTGAATGAAGATACAGAGGCAATAGCTACAATATCTGTATTTCACACAGTTTATGTAAATGTAACTAGCACCTTAAATGTGGAACTCAGTTCATAAATGAATATATAATCGTTTTCTGTGCCTGGTTGTAGTTAACTATTGCTGGAGCTCTAATATTTCCCTTAATAAAACACCAGAGGTGACATTTGAATATAGATTTTGTCATCTAAACTTTTTATTTCCAGTTTTGTCATTTTGAATATTATAAAAAATATGAAATGGATAATCATTGAAGCTAATAAGCCAAGTTTTTTAACTGAGTGCAACAGCTTATTTAACTAAATTCTTTTACACTTCTATTTTTGCCATATACTTCTCATGTAAAGCATTTAGATCAGTTATCAGGGCTATGCAAAACTAAAGAAATTCAAAAGTAACCAAGATAGTCTAACCAGGACATTTTGGAATCTATTAAAAAAAAAAAGAAATGGCAAATAAATATGTGGGAAATCAATTGTACCTAATTGATAAGAACGTTTTTTAGATCAGTGTAAGATTTGTAAATTATAGTGTGTATTTGGAAACCAAAATTTCAACCACAGTTCATTTTTTTAGGGTTTGGGGGGAGAGTGAGTCTCCCCATCTCACCTAGGCTAGAAGCACAATGCCCGCTCCTGGGCCTAATCCCATTGCTAATGACCACAGAAACTTTTGACCTCTCCCTTTTTCTGGGAGGGGTAGTTGGCAGACTCGTGGCCTATACTCTCAGGGGTTGTTCACTGTATTAGTATGGATGCTCAATTGACTTTAGCCCCTCTGCAGCTCAGAACTCATGAACTCCTATGATTCACCAGCCTTGACTTCCTTCATTAGCAAGTATTAGAGGCACTCTATCACAGCTCATAAGCCATTACATTTGGCCTTGAAAAGCTTTCGTTCTCTTAAACTACCCTACAAATCTTATAGTCCTTTTTTAAAACAAGGGCTTTTTCTCAAAAGTAGGTACAGGTATTAGAAATCTACTTTAAACCGTACTGCTTTATTTCAGTGTTCGCTCAACCAGATCATGCACAAGCGATAGCGTAAGATAATTGATGACAGAACTCCCAGTTTGTGAGCTGTTGCCACATAATTGTCTAGTTCACACAGCCACCCCTCCACCCTACCCTCTTGTGTGAATCTGAGGTCAGGCCTCATTAAGTAGCTTTTGAGTCCCCCAAAATTATGTCTGTTTTCAGCTCTTCCAGGACTAACACAGCTCATTGAGGCACCCACATCAGTGCACTTGTTTGATTTCTTGATGACTGCATTTCACCAACTGATTATGTCACTTTGCTTATTTTTCCTTTTTTACCTACCACTCTGTTCAGTGCATCAGGGTTCTGTTACACAAAATAAGTAAAAAGTGAGAAACCTTTTGTTCTTTTGATGTTTGGTGCTAAGATAGGAAGGCTTTTGGATGTTAGAAGTAAAAAGAAACCAAAAGAATTAGTAGTCCAAGCCTTTGATTTTATGGGTGAGAAAACAAGTCCAGATAAGTCAAGTGTGTTTGAACAGTTTGTTATAGAGGCAGAACCAGTACCTCAGACCAGTATCTCTTTACACTATATTGTCTCACTTCAAATTCCCTTGAATAGAGGATGCCACATGGAAGTATTTTTAGAGATCAGCATTATAAGTCCCAACTAAAATGCTGTCTTTTGTAGTTAATTCTAGAGTTTTCCCTCTATTAATTGTTTTAAAGTTATCATGTATATAGCTTACTTTGTAAACATTTTATTTGCTTTCCCTTTTTAGATTGTGAGCTTTTTTTTTTCCCCAAATGCTAATAAAGCTTCTGGTTTACATCATTCATTTCCAACAGATTTTGAGTTACAATATTTTCCCTGTTTTTCCCCTACCCACCACCCCAAATAGCAGTCCCACAGGATATCCCCTCCTCCAGTCTGCTCTCTCCCACATCTTCTCCCATACCCACTTCGACTTTTCCAGTAGGGCATGGTGAATCTCTATGTCCCAATGCTTATATATCTTATTTCCCAATTATATGTAAAATAGTATTAATAATAGTATTTGTATATTTTTAAACATTTGATTTTAAAACTTCAAATTCCAGATTCATTCCCCTCCTCCCTTGTCACCCACCCTATTGGGAAGATAAGCAATTCAGTATATGTTATACATGTGTAGCTATGCAAAACATTACCATAGTAGATACATTGTAAAAGACTGAGTATATTTCTCCCCCTCCTATCGCACCTCCCACTTGTTCTATTCTCTACTTTGAGATTGTGAGCTTCTTGAGGGCACAGACTGTTTTTGGCCTCTTTGTATCCCCCACACAGCCCAGTGCCTGGCACATTGTAGATGCTTAATAAATGTTTATTGATCAATTTATCACTCCCTTCTGGAAGTTAAAGCCATGAACTTTTAAATCTTCTATTTAAGGAGGGAGCTCAGTTCACATATCTCATTTCTTGCCTATACTACTCTGGGACTTCTCTTTTTTCTTCACCATGTCCCCAAGTGGAGTGCCCTTCTCTTTTCCCCATCCCTACTTATATGTTATCTTCTCCTATTATGTTATAAGGTTATTGTTTTTCAACCTACTTGTTATTTAGAATTCCATTGTTTATTCTCCATTTGGGTCTGTATCTATTGTTTGTGGACTCTGACCCAATTATTATTTTCATTGCATTTAAAAAATGTTATTGCACATTTTTATTGTCTGTAAAGAATATATTGATGGAATAGATTAGGTGCAGGAGACCCAGCAGTTAATGAATATAGCAATCTATTGTTCAATAAACCCAAAGACCCCAGTCTTTGGGATAAGAATGCACTATTTGACAAAAACTGCTGGGAAAACTGGAATACAGTATGGCAGAAACTGGGCATAGACCATTATCTAACACCATATACCAAAATCAAGTCCAAATGGGTGCATGATCTAGGTGTAAAGGATGATACTGTAAGCAATTTGGGAAAGCAAGGAATAGTTTACCTGACAGATCTGTGGAGAGGGGAAGATTTTAGGACCAAATAAGAATTAGAGAGCATTATAAAATGCAAAATGGGTAATTTTGATTACATTAAATTGAAAAGCTTCTGTACAAACAAAACCAATGTAACCAAGATCAAGAGGGAGGTGGGAAATTGGGAAAGAATTTTTACAACGTGTGTCTCTGATAAAGGACTCATCTCTAAAATTTATAGAGAATTGAGCCAAATCTATATGAATACAAGTCATTCCCCAATTGATAAGTGGTCAAAGGATATGAACAGGAAATTTTCAGAGAAAGAAATTAAAGATATCTATAAACATATGAAGAAATGCTCTAAATCACTATTAATTAGAGAAATACAAATCAAAACAACCCTGAGATACCACATCCCTCCAGTCAGATTGGCTAAAATGACAAAACAAGAAAGTGACAAATGCTGGAGAGGATGTGGACAAATTGAAACACTAATACATTGCTGGTGGAGTTGTGAACTTATCCAACCATTCTGGAGAGCAATCTGGAATTATGCCCAAGGATTATAAATAATTTCATACCCTTTGACCCAGACATACAACTTCTAGGGTTATATCCCAAAGAGATCATAGAAGTGGGAGGAAGACCCATATGTACAAAAATATTTTTAGCAGCCCTTTTTGTGGTTGCAAAGAATTGGAAACTGAAGGGGTTCCCATCAATTGGGGAATGGCTAAACAAGTTGTGGTATATGAATGTAATGGAATATTATTGTGCTATAAGAAATGAAGAGGTGACGGATTTCATAATTACCTGGAGAGACTTATACAAACTGATGCTGAGCGAGAAGAGTAGAATCAGAAGAAATCTGTATACAATCACAGACATATCATATCTGTGATGACCAACTATGACAGACTGGACTCTTTTCAGCGATGCAGTGATATAAGTTAATCCCGAAAGACTCAAGAAAGTGAGAAATGCACCATCCAGAGATATAACTAGAAAGAACTGAGCCTGAATCCTGATGGAAGCAAACTAAATGATCTTGTTCTTTTCATTGTTTGGTTTTATTTCTTCCTTACCATCTTTCATCCCACCTAGTACAATACGCCTTTGTAATTGGAATAATGTCTAACATGAATGCATTTGCAGATCAAAAAAAAAAAAGAATGGTTGGACCAATTCTCATCTTCAACCAGGAATCTGATAGAGAGCCCCTATTGTTGTGACCTCTTCAGTATTGACAACTTTTTAAATCTTTTTCATTTTTTTACCAATTAGGTGAAATATATTTTGATTGGCATTTTTTCCTAATTAGATATTTGTCCCATTTTTACTTATGATGCTTTAAAAGTTTACATTTCTTCTTTTGAAAACTCATTTTGACCACTTATTTATGGAGGATTGGCTCTTGGTCATGTCTATTTTTCTTGTCAGTATACCTTCAATATCAGAATCTTACAAGAAATATATGAGACATAGATTTTTTTTTATCTCAGTCAGGAATTTCCTTTCTTATCCAAGTTGCATTAATTTTGCTCATGCAAAAGCTTTTTGACTTTTCAGTATGTAATTATAATGGTTTCTTTCTATCATTTTCAATGATCAGGATAGAGGAATTTTCCACTACAGTTTGTGATATAGTAGAAAGTTCTCTGGACCACAGTTTGTTAGCATTTATATTCCATCCCAGATTGTCCAATAACTGACAATGAGGCTTAGAAAAAAATACTTCTCTCTGGGAAACAATTTCCTCTTCTGCCAAATAACTTATATAATCACAAAATTCCATTTTATAATTAAATGCTTATAATTTTGAAATCCTAAAACAAAAAAAAAAAGAATATATTGACTGTTTCTGCCTTTTAAAAAATTAAAAAAAAAGAAAAAAGAAAAGGTTACAAGCCAAAACAAACCTGAAAGGAGTGTTGGTACATGATTTTTGTTCACAGATGATTGTGCAGTCTCTGAAGCAGAGATGCAACAAAGCATGGATTGTTATCAACCAACACCACACCACCCATATGTGGGTTGTTACAGCAAATGGAAAAGTTTTGGATGTTATGGACAAGTTTTCTGACCTTGGCAATATACTTTCTAGGGATGTACACATTTATAAAGATGTTGATGCACACATTTATAGAGCCCCCAGTGTTTGGAAGTTTCCAAAGGAAAGTATGGGAGAGAAGAGGTACTAAACTGACTATTGAGCTGAAGGCCTACAGAGCTATTGTGCTGACCTCATTGTTGTACACCTGTGAAAACTGGACAGTATACCAGCACCAAGCCAGGAAATTGAACCATTTCCATTTGATTTGTCTTAGGAAGATTCTGATCACCTGGAAAGATAAGGCACCAGACACTGAGGACCTTACTCATTCTCTGAAGTGGAGGTAAACATAGAGTGTATTCTAGGAATGAGAGATGGCTAGTGCAAAATATTGATGAGGCTAGGATATGGAGTGTCAAGTGTGAGAAGCCGAAACAAAAAAGGCAGGTTGGCTGGATTACAGAGTTCAAGATGGGAAATAATGTTTAATGAACTTGGAAAGATAAATTGGGATTAGATTATAAGGAGCTTTAAAAGACACATAAAGTTGTACTTTATCCCAAAGACAATGGTGAGCCACTGGATGTCCTCTAAACCAGACTGACTTAATAGACTAGCATAAATCTATCATGTATAAATTTATTATATTCCAGAATTCTTCATATTCTCATCCTCTACAATCTTGCATAAATCTTATGTTTACAAAAAAAAGCTCCCCATCAAAATACTACCCATTTTAAATACTTTCCTTTTATTTACCCAGAAACTACCTCTTTCAAAATTCTCAGCCTTCTATTTATAAACTTGGAAGGTGTAATGGCAAGCAAAGTAATATTTTGCTCCTTCTTTCAGCTAATCAAGTGCCTTTGAGACTCAACTTCAATTTTGTCAAGTCTTTGTTGGAAACAGTATAATTTGTGTTGCCCTTAATAGGCCTAAGGGAGTTTAGAGACCTTCCTTGCCCTTAATAGGCCTAAGATCATCACATGGAGCCCACAATGGGAGGAGCTTGCTGAAAGAACAGAAAGGTGGAACAGGAAGGAGCAGAGCAGATAAAAGCTTGAGCATGAGGTGGGACCAAGCAGAGCTAATAGAGAGAACATTTGTGATGTAGGCACTTTGTCTGTTGTTCTGTCTGATGTTTTGTATTAGTGTTACTTTGTCAGACAGAAGCACTCTCTTGAATTGTGTTACTTTGTCAGATAGAAATGTTCTGTCTGTTGATTTGTATAGATTTCTCAGACAGAAAGTGAATTGAGATGATAATGCTGGCAATGTGTGTAGATTTAATTGTAGCTCTGTTGAGTTTTGTTTTCCTAGAAACAGAAACTGTGAAGACCTTGGGGTAGTGCAGTCCTGTGGGCTGTGACATGGAACAGGAGCAGAGAGCTACCTATTTATGAATCCAGGCAACAGTTGGGTGAATCCAGGCAAAAGCTGGGAACATGGAAGAGGATGAGAGGAAAAGAGCAATTCCACTAGTTTACTATTTCAAATCAACTCCATCAGATGTTTGCTCTTATTAGACTTACAAAAGTGCAAACTATCTTGAAAACCTATGTGAACTTTTAAATTTCCAAATACCTGCAAAAGGGGGTTACAATAAAGTGGCAAAAAAGGCACCAGAAAATTTCTAAGACATGGTTATATATTATTAAACATCCATTATATTAGATTTTCCTCAGGCAAAAATTCATGGAAGATAAACGGTAAATCAAGAGTTCTCTCTCTCAATGGAAATGCTTGACATTGACAGTGACATCTCTCTTCTATTGTTTCTAATTCTTGTCCTTTCTTCTGCCCAACTAGGAAATGTTACTGCTCTTAAATTGTATGAATTATATATGCAACATGTCATAGATGAAGAGTAGCCCATGTATTCGGGGTGAAAGATACAAAGCTAATGGTATTTCTAGCTTATGGATTCTGGAGGTGTGGTTTGAATGAAGCAGCAACAAAAGCAGAAGTAGTTGTAGAATGGCATTGCAGGAAGATAGCCAGGGAAAGTATAGACGAGATTCTCAGGCTAAGGCTAGGTATAGTGGGCATACACAGTTTCTGGTTTATTTATTCCTTATTATTCTACAACTCTAGGTTGTACTTTTATCTGAGCCTAATACTTTGAACACATCAAAAGCGGATTGGTAGTCTCTTACCATCATGGATTTCACTTCCCTGCTAGCAATTATTGTTTATCATCATTCCAAAGATTTTTAATTTTTTTTTAATTTTTTAATGGGAAATGGGAAAAATAAGGGTTGAGTGATGCTACCTTCTCTCTTTGATCAGTTTTCATCCACCCTGGAGAGTGGCATTATCCCTTCTCTGATTTTCTTTTTTTCACAGCATACCTAAAGACAACTATTTTTCCCTTAGTATTACTCTAAAAATCTCCTATCATTCTGACCTTTATCTTTCTTGACATTCTTATAGGACTATGTGATGCTTCTTTATTTCTTCTCAGTTACATGCTTTTTATTTTATTTCCTGTATATCATTTCAAAATCGTGGTTGGTTAATAAGTTCTCTGTGCATACACAAGAGTCTCTTTAGATTCACACACACACACACACACACACACATACACACACACAACCTTATCATAAGAATTGCTTCTCTTTGTGTCTTTAAAATTTCTTTTTTTTTTTTTGAGCTTTTTACCTATCCTGAGCTAAGTTCCCTTGTGGAATATAAATTATGGAATCCCATCTATCCTTTCTTGGAATCATTTAAATTCTGCTTTCCAGAATGTAGGGTACATGTCAAACAAAGCAATGCCCAGTTTTCCTTATTTTTTCTATCACAAATTCAAAGATGGACCATTTTCTTAAACTATAAAGCAACCTATTCCTCTTAGACAAAGAGTGTAATAGTAGGTAGATTACTAAATTTGAAGTCATGACCTGGGTTTAAATCCTACTTTAAATGGGAAAGTGAATCAGTTTACTTGTCTTTAAAATAAAGATGTTAAATTTGATTGCCTCTAAGACCCATAACATCTCTAAACCTATGATCTGCTGTTAATGAGAATAAAATGTAGAATAGCAGTTTCCCTCCTGACTTCCTCCACCTTTTGAAAAACTAAATTATAATTATGGTAAACTCCATTGATTAGTGTCTCAATTTTCCCACACCCACTCTAACATTTATCTTTCTCCTTTTCTGTCCTATTTACCAATCTAATATGTGTGAAGTAGTATCTCAGTATTGTTTTACTTTGCATTTCTCCAATCAATAGTGATTTAGAACATTTTTACTATGACTATAGATAGCTTTGATTACTTCATCTGCAAACTGTTCATATTGTTTTTTATCATTTGTCAATTGGGGAATAGCTCTTATTTTATACATTTGACTCACTTATATATTTGAGAGAGGGGGCTTTTCTCAAAGAAACTGGCTTCAAATGCTAACTGTATTTCCCTCTATTCTATCCCCTTCATTTATTCTATTCTCTCCCTACTTTTACCCTGTCCCTCCTCAAAAGTGTTGTGCTACTGACTATTACCACCATAATAGCTCTTTCTTGCCTCTTTTATGTGAGATTACTTAGCCCATTCTACCTCTCCCTTTCACTTTCTCCCAATGTATACCTTTATCACATACCTTAATTTTTTTAAGATATCACCCCATCATGTTAAACTCATAACTGTGCCCTCTTAGTGCTCTAATAATGAGAAAGTTCTTATGAGTTACAAGTATCATCTTCCCATGTAGGAATATAAACAGTTTGACCTTATTAAGTCCCGTATGACTTTCCTTTCCTGTTTACCTTTTTATGCATCCCTTGAGACCTGTATTTGGAAATCAAATTTTCTATTCAGCTCTGATATTTACATCAGGAGTTCATAAAAGGCACCATGATCATCTTTTTCGCTGAAGGATCATCCTCAGTTTTGCTGAGTAGATAATTCTTGATTGCAATCTTTGCTGCTTTGCCCTCTAGAATATTATATTCTAAGCATTCTAATACCTAAATGTAGAAGCTGCTAAATATTATGTTATCCTGACTGTTGCTTCATAATACTTGAATTATTTCTTTCTGGTTGCTTGCAGTCTTTTCTTCTTTTTTTTTTTTTTTAAAGCAATTGGGGTTAAGTAACTTGCTCCAAGGTTACACGGCTAGTCATTATTTATGCGTGGGTGCTCATTTTCTGAGGCCGGATCTGATCTCAGGTCATCCAAACTCCGAGGCCGGCGCTCTTACTCACTGCGCCACCTAGCCGCCCCTTTAGGGCAATTGGGGTTAAGTAACTTGCCCAAGGTTACACGGCTAGGTTTTTGTTTGTATGGATTAAGTGTCAGAGGCCGGCTCTGAACTCAGGTCCTTCTGATTCCAGGGCCGGCGCTCTATTCACTGCGCCACCTAGCCGCCCCCAGTCTTTTCTTCTTAACCTGGGAGCTCTGGATAATATTCCTGGGAGTTTTGATTTTTTTATTTCTTTCAGGAAATGATCAATGTATTCTTTAAATTTCTATTTTATAGTCAGATTCTCAAATATCAGTGAAGTTTCCCTTAATTTCTTGAAAAATAATGCCTAGGCTAATTTTTTGATCATGGTTTTCATATGTAATCCAATAATTTTTATATTGTCTCTCCTGGATCTGTTTTCCAGGTCAGTTTTTCTAATAATACATTTCACATTGTCTTCTTTTTCCCTTTCTTTTGTTTTATTGTTTCTTGATCTCTCATATTATCATTAACTTCCACTTGCTCAATTCTAGTATTTAAGGAATTATTTTCTTAAGTGAGGTTTTATACCTTCTTTTCCATTTGGCTGATTCAATCTTTTTTAAAGCAATTGGGATTAAGTAACTTGCTCAAGGTTACACGGCTAGTCATTATTTGTGTGTGGGTGCTCATTTTCTGAGGTCGGATTCGATCTCGGGTCATCCCAACTCTGAGGCCAGCGCCCTTACTCACCTAGCCACCCCCTGATTCAATTTTTAAATGAGTTATTTTCTTTAATGAATTTTTGTGCCTCTTTTTTTTCCATTTGGCAAATTCTCCTTTTCAAGGCATTCTTCTCCTCACTTGATGTTTGTACCTCTTTTGCCATTTGTCATATTTTATTTTCTAAAGTGTTATTTTCTTCAATTTTTTGTGCCTCCATTACCAAGCTGTTGACTCATGTGTCATATTTTTTTTCTATCACTCTCATTTTCCCTTCCCAAATTTTTCCTCTACTTCCCTTATTTAATTTTTAAATCATATTTGAGCTCTTCCACAGCCTAATACCATTTGTATTTTTTCTTGGAGGCTTGAGATGTAGGAGTTTTGACTTTGCAATCTTCTTAATGTGTGTTTTGATCTTTTTGTCAACATATTAACTTTCTGTGGCCAAAATTTTGTTTTGTTTGCTCATTTTCCCTGTCTATTTCTTGACTTTTAACTCTTTGCTAAAGTAGGGCTCTGCTTCCAGTTTGGAGGATGCAATGTCCCAAAATTCAGGGTTTAGTACAGCTGTTTTTTATAAATGTTTTGAGGGACCTGTAGGCTTTCAGTTATTCAAAGGTGATATGATCTAAGGATAGGTGTATTTGTTATTCTACTGGCTGTGCTATATTCTGTGAGCCACCACAAGCACTCTTCTCTGCCCTGGAACTGTGATGTGGGTCACTGCTTCAAAGAGCTGTCAAGCTCTGATGTGATACTCCTCCTTTTTACCATGGACCTGCCACCTAGGACTGCAACCCAGGTCTGAGTATGGGCAAAGTAAGAGTCCTGCCCCTTGGAGTAAGACAATCATTAGAAGCATGATTTCTCTTTGTACATTTGTTACAAAGAAAGTACAGAAGCATGGAATGTTAAAGATAGATTGTTAAAGATTTGCTTTCAGAGTATAAAAAGCTGATACAAGGTTTAGTGTACTAAAAAGGATTCCCCCATGGGCATGACCCAGGCCATAAACGTGGTTCATGCAAGAAGACTAAAAGAATATGAAGAGAATTCAAGCAACAAAAAATGTCAATGTAGAACATAAGTGGTGTTTGCTGATGTCAAAGCAAGATTCAATCATCTTAAGTCATATTGGGCCAGGAGCTTGTTGACTTTGAGGTTTCTATGTTCCTGATGATTTCTGGTCATATCTTTTCATGCTTTCTGGCACTGCATTGGTAAAACATTTATAGTTGCATGGTGTGTTTGTGTCACAGCAATACTCTAAGAGAACAGACTTTGACACCCCAAAAGACATTTGGGGGTTGACTCCACTCTGTTGGAGAAAGAATGGGCAGTAAGAGTGACCTATCAAGCTTGAAAATAAACTATACCTAATGAAAAACTCATTGACATCAGAATTTACCCAGTATCCCCACTGGAGTCCTTTTGTTAGAGTCCAAACTAATAGACTATAACCTCATTTATGAAAGGAACTATGCCATCCCCTACCTTTGTAATATCTCATAGCAAATAGTATGGATTTCTGCATATGCCAGATATATAATAAATATAGTTTTCTAATTAGCTAAGTTAAGGGATAATTAGTTGAATCTCATTGTTTGCACACAAGAAGACCATAACATATGTAGCTTCCACAGATTTCCCTCATCCCTTTCCAGGGATTAATAATTATTAATAATAACTAATAATTAATAATCAACTGCTTCTCTCTCTTCATACATTGTTCTACCTCTGCAATTCCTAAGGCATTAAACAGAATTAACTCTGAGTCATATTAAATTCAAGCAGTGTAGAATTTAAAATTGTATAAGAGTATATTGAAGATGGTGGAGTAGAAATAGCACTTCCAAGGTGCTCTGCTCCACTCAACTTCCAAACAAAAAAAAAGAACAACTTCTGGAGCCCCTGCACCCACAGAACGACACAGATAAGCTACCCTCCTGCTGAGGACAGCCCAGCAGCCCTGTGCGCCGGGAACCGACAGGACAGCTCTCTGGGAGCTAAGCCCAGGACCCCGTGAGCCGCGGTTTTAGCCCTAGGGCAGCTGGGCCAACAGTCGGCTGGAGGGACCCCAGAACACCAGCAGCTGTGGCAATTCCAGAATTATCAGCACAGATATGCCTAGGACAAAGTGAGAGGTTAGTGCCCTATGGAATTTGGGACCGGTATTTAGGGAACACGTTGGCTAACTCCCCTGGGGGCGAAAAGCTGCTGAGGAAACACGGCACAGAAGCCATTTTGCAGTGTCACTGGGAGCTCTAGCTGCTGGTCTGCGAACTGTAGAAAGATCCAGCAATCAGTCTGGGGGTTAACTGCTCTTGCTTTAAACTGCCTGGATCTGGATTGTGGTCTGGGGTGGAGGTTTGGGGTGGCTATCCAGCTTGCCAGAGCATGTGGAGGCTTTACAGAGGCCACCCAACCTGAAGAAGCTGTGAAGACCCCACATTTGGGACAGAAGCTCTCCTGTCTGGTGGCAGAGTCCTACTGTGGCAACAAGCCCAAAAATCAAGCAATTAAGTGGCAACATGCCAAGGGAAAGGAAACAACTTAAACAGAAAAATGCAACATTGGACTCCTATTTTAGGGGCAAAGAGGATCAAAGCATGGAGGAGGAGTGTGAGGTCAGAACTCCTGCACCAAAAGCCTCAAATGAAAATACAAGCTGGCTACAGGCCATAGAGGACCTTAAGAAGCAGATAAGAGAAGTGGAGGAAAAATTGGGAAGAGAAATGATAAAGATCCAAGAAAAATATGAAATAACAGTCAACAGCCTGACTGAGGAAAATAACTCCTTAAAAAATAGACTAACTTAAATTGCAAAAGAGGCTCAGAAAGGCAATGAGGAGAAGAATGCCTTAAAAAGTCAAATTTGCCAGATGGAAAAAGAATCTCAAAAGCTCACTGAGGAGATTCATTCCTTCAGAGTTAGACTGGAGCAAATGGAAGCTAGTGACTTTAAGAGAAACCAAGATGCTGTTAAGCAGATCCAAACAAATGAAAGAATAGAAGATAATGTGAAATAGCTCATGGGAAAAACCACTGACCTAGAAAATAGATCCAGGAGAGATAATTTAAAAATTATTGGACTACCTGAAAGCCACAATCAAAGAAAGAACCTAGAAATCATCCTTAAAGAAATTCTCAAGGAAAATTGCCCTGATGTTTTAGACCCAGAGGGGGAAATGGAGGTTGAAAGAATCCACCAATCACCTCCTGAAAAAGACCCCACAAAGAAAACTCCTAGGAATATTATAGCCAGGTTCCAGAACTCCCAGATCAAGGAGAAAATACTACAAGCAGCCAAGAAGAAACAATTTCAATATTGTGGAAACACAATCAGAATAGCACAGGACCTGGCAGCTTCTATATGGAGGGGTCAAAGGGCATGGAATATGATATTCCAGAGGGCAAAAGAGCTGGGATTGAAGCCAAGGGTCACCTACCCAGCAAAACTGAGTATTTTGTTTCAGGGAAAATATGGTCATTCAGTGGAATAGAGGACTTTCAAGCATTCTTGAGGAAAAAACCAGAGTTGAATAGAAAATTTGACATTCAGAAACAAGAAGCATGAGATGCTTGAGAAGGTAATCAAGGAAAAGAAATCAAAAGGAACTTATAAAAGTTGAACTATTTACATTCCTACATAGAAAAACAATAACTGTGTCTGATAAAAAATTTTCTCATTATGAAAATAATTGAAGAAGGGTAAATGGGCATATGTTTCAGGTATACATGGATAGAGGGCACAGGTTTAACTTGATGGGAAGAGATGATACTTAAGGGGTGAAGTTAAGAGGTGAGAGAGGAAAGTGGCAAGAAGAGATGGGGAGAGACAGGGTAGGGAAAACTATCTCATGTAGAAGAGGCAAGGGGAAGTAGTTGCAGGGGAGGGGAAGAACAGGAAGGCAAAAAGGCAAAACCATATTCTCACTGATGTTGGCTGAAGGAGAGAATCACATACATACTAAATGGGATATCTCACCCTGCAGGAGAGTAGGGGAAAGGGGGATGAGAGGGCGGATGATGGAGGGGAGGGCATGCCGGGGGGAAGGGAGGTTGGAGGCACCCACTTTTGAAGAGGGACAGGATCAAAGTAGGGAATGGACCAGGTGGGGGGTGGGGTGGATGGGAGGGAAATATAAGCAGTCTTTTACAATATATCTACTATGGTAATTTACTGAATTGCTTATCTTCTCAGAGGGAGTGGGTGACAAGTGAGAAAGGGAATGGATCTGAAAATCGAAGTTGTAAAATTAAATATTTCATAAGATATCCAGGCATTGGGGCTCAGAGATTCACCTTACCCTAATGGCAAATTTGAAGGGGGTATGGGAGAAGATATGGGAGAGAGCAGATTGGATGAGGGGATATCTAGTGGGACTGCTATTTGGGGTGGTGGGTAGGGAAAAAATGGGGGAAACAACTGTAACTCAAAATCTGGTGGAAATGAATGATGTAAACCAGAAGTTAATAAAGCATTTGTAAATATATACATATATATATATATTATCATTATATTTCTAGAAATATCTTGAGAAGTCAGTAGGTATAAAGGATCAAATGCAAGAGCAGTATTGAGACTAAACTAAATATGATGATTATTTTGATCAATCATTGATTCTCATTATCAAGATGCAAGAAAAAAATCACTGGAGGACATGGCTGGTATAATAGTAATTATGAAAAATTTGATATTAAAATTTCTGGATTTAAATCCCAACCCTGAACCTTGCTATCTTTCTGATTTTGCTTAATTCAATGCATTTATTTGGGTGACTAGATCACTAGTAAGGTCTCTTCTATCACTGAATCTACCATACTCAAGTATTTTCATAAAACAGAGTGCTCCAGATTTGACTATCTGAATGTAGCTATGTGATAAGTTAAGGGGTGAGCTAGAAATAGCACAAAATAGCTCCTGAGAGCCAGTTGTTAAATTCACAGTATGAATATTTACTCTTCAGAAATCAATAAATGCTACAGATGAGGGCTTGATTTTTTTTTCATCGTCTAGACCCAAAAAAATGATGGATAAAAGTGAACAATGCTAATTAAATTTCTAAATATTCATTTTATTTTCAGATAGTGGAATGGTAAGCATTTACTAGCAGCTGTTAGTGATAATGTTGGTTAGAAATGTATAAAATGAGCACTAAAGATATGCTTTTGCATCTATTATAAAATGGAAAATCTAAGTATGGTTTGAAAAAAGATATAAGGGGAATAAGAGAGATTCATCAAAAGTCTTGCTTGGGACATCCTGGAGAACCAACATTTTATACAAAAGAATAGAACTTAGGGATTTTTTTTAAGTGATGGCCTTTTGATGCATTTTCATTAAATGTGTGGTATTCACATCATCTTGGAGGATTTTCAGCCAAAAGAATGCTTTAATATTTGCTTCCAGAAACCATTTCAATACTTTCTTAATTACATATTGTCAGATAAACTTTAAGAGGATTGTCAGATTAGTCCCATAAATTAAAATAAGCTGACTTAGTTACATTCCCGATGTGTTTTGATGATAACGTAGGTGTTTTTGTTTGGCCTTTCATCACTTTGTTCTAAAGTTGAATATAATTTATATTTTTTGCCTACAAATAGGTTTCTTTTCTGTGTTACTTTCCAAATACTGTGGCTAATTCTTATAAAAACAAGATTCTTATATATTATTTCAAAAAAAAAAAAGGTTACAAAGAATGCTAAAGTTGAAGGGCTCTCAGAGGTCAACCTGGTCAATTTTCTTATTTTACCAAAACTGAAGCCCCCAAATGGAAAAGCATTCTCATCATATTACACCTTCTGTAGTTTATGATAGAGCCAGGATTTGGATCTGGGTCACCTGAGTCCTAGGCCAATGTTCTTCCAACTATATAACCTGTTGCCTCCTCTTTGGTCTTGGCTGATAAACTTCACTGACCTAGTTTTCCCTCCTCCAACATGGTACGTATTTCATCTCTCAAGTTCATAAGAAAAGATTGTTCAGAGAAGCAATAAAGTGAAAAAAGAATGTTTTCCCCTTTGTTTAAGGGATTAAATAACTATAAAACAGAATTATAAATTGCTTGTATTTTAGTTGGAACTGTTTACTCACTGCAAAACGCAATCCCATCAGGAACTTCCTTGATCTTCTATTAGTCGGTTATGTAGCACATTATATGAAAACTTCATTTAAAAGTGACATGTCAGAGAAAAGTTTGTTTTCTGGTATGTTTTTTTTAAATCCATGACAGATTAATGAAATGTATGGCACATATCAAGCAACAGCTGAAGAAGTCAGAGAATGTTTGACCCTACATTTGAGCTGCTTAAAAGTAGAGATCATTCCTTTTTGGTATTTGTTTCCCCAATGCCTGGTAACAAAGTAGGTAATGACTAATGTTTATTGATTGATTGATAAATTAATTGCTGCAACAGTAGTAGACTTGTCTCTCCTTAAGATATGGCAATAAGATGGAACTACAGAATCACTAGAAGTGAAGACAGGGATAGGGAGTCAATGCATTTATAAACCAGTAGTAGCTCAGATAGCTACCTGGAATGAGAAGCTTCCAATATCCATCCCACAAAGAGGGGTGAAAACACTCCCATGTGTACAATGTCAAAATGTCTAATGATGTGGATAACATTGAGACTATCCATGTAGTTTCTGGAGAAGCCAAAGACATAACACAATGCCCCTGGGGTTGAAAACTTACTAAACAATTTAGATAGGGTCACAAAGTGTAGGTCCTGTTCTTTGGATAGTCTTGGACTTCTTTTGCTACACATCCCTTTGTATGATTTCATAAATTTTCCCAAATTTTTTCTACTATATCAAACTTCATAGGTGGGTAAAAGGATGGGGTCCTGCCTATCAGTATTTAATGAGATCAAAAACTCTTTGCCTTGCTCATTGATACACCCTGAGAACAAGTCAACATCAAGATCTATCCTTTCTATGTCACAATTGGAAACAACATAAATGAGTGGAGCTATAAGCTCTCACCCATAATAATCTTGAGAGGTATTATTTTGAGGCCTTTCATCGCAAATTGATAGAGTGTGATAGCAAATAGAAAATATAGTACCTTAAAATTTAATTTTTAAAGAATATATAATTTAATGGAAATGTTCTCATTGAAAAGTCAATTTCAGAATGTGGGACATAGTAAAAGACTGACAACAGAAAATCTGGGCTGTTTAAATGGAATCAAAAGGAGGGCATTGGCAATAGATTTCGTGCAATACTTGCCATTTTCCTGAATCTAGACTATTTCCTTCTATACTCTTTTGGTCTAGAATCGTAACAGACCACTGGATTTAATTTGGCCATTAGACATTAGCATTGGGGACCTACTATCATTTGCCAGCTAAGAACCTGATAAAATAAGTTTAAATTCTCTAAGTTTCAGCTCCCTCCTCAGCAAAACTGTGATAACAGTTAATGGACTATATTGTAGGGATATCATGAAGTTAAAATGGCATATTTTATTAAAGTACTTAATACTTGCTTATAAAGTATTTAAATATGTAAGTTGATGGTTCTATTGAGAGTTTGGAACAGTAAAGAGAAGACCTTGAGTCTGGAAATCTACCTTCAGTTCCTATTTTGATACCTATTAGCTATGAGATCATCGTAAATCACTTAAGCTCCTTTAACCTCAGACAATATTTAAGAATATAAGTCTTTCCTTCTCTAAGGCCATGTTTTCACACTAAGGAAATCATGGGTCCTTTGGTGTTGACATGTCTGTGTTGCTGTTATTATTTCATCTTAAAAAGTAATGGCCACTTCTTAGAGCAGCTACTACAGGGAAACACAGGTATCTTTAAGAGTTACCTTGAGGGGGCGGAGCCAAGATGGCCCAGTAGAAACAGCTCTTCCAAGCCTCTCTGCCCCCAGATTCCCCACAAACTATGTAAAAAAGGACTGTGAACAACTTCTGGAGCCCCAGCACCCACAGAACGACACAGAGAAGCTAACCTCCCGCTGAGGACAGCCCAGCAGCCCTGCAGGAAGGACCAGCGCAGAGGTCTGGGACTTGGCAGCGAGCCGAGCCCAGGTCCGCATGAGCCGAGGTTTTAACCCCAGGGCGGCAGGGCCAGCAGCCAGCTGGAGGAACCCTAGAACACCAGGAGCTGTGGCGACTCCAGAATTATCAACATAGACATGCCTAGGACAAAGTAAGAGGTTAGTGTCCTATGGACTTTGGGACCTGTATTTGGGGAATGCGTCCGCTCCCTCCCCTGGGGGCTAGAAGCCTCTGAGGAGACACGCCATTTTGTAGTTTTCAGAGGCAGTTCTGGCTCCCAGCCTACAAATCGTGGGGAGATCCAGCGATCAGTCTTGGGGGGTAATCGCTCTTGCTTTAACCTCCCTGGATCTGGATTGTGATCTAGGGTGGAAGTTGTGGGTGGGTTACAGCTTGCCAGAAACGGAAGTTGCCCCCCACACGTTCGGGACGAAAATTCCTCTAGCTGGCCTTAAAGCCATAGTGTGGCAACAAGCCCAAAAGTCAAGCAATTAAGTGGCAACATGCCAAGGCAAAGGAAACAGAAAAATGCAACCCTAGACTTCTATTTTGGGGGCATAGAGTGGGAAAAGGACTGTGAGGTCAGAAGTCCTGCTCCAAAAGCCCCAGGGGAAAACATGAACAGGTTGCAGGCCATAGAGGACCTTAAGAAGGACTTTAAAAATCAAATAAGAGAAGTGGAGGAAAAATTGGAAAAAGAAATGAGAAGGATGCAGGAAAAGTATGAAATGAGGGTCAACAGCCTGACTGAGGAAAACAACACCTTAAAAAATAGACTAACTCAAATGGCAAAGGAGGCCCAAAAGGGCAATGAGGAGAAGAATGCCTTAAAAAGTCAGATTTGCCAGATGGAAAAAGAATCTCAAAAGTTCACTGAGGAGATTCATTCCTTCAGAGTTAGACTGGAGCAAATGGAAGCTAGTGACTTTATGAGAAATCAAGATGCTGTTAAGCAGATCCAAACAAGCGAAAGATTAGAAGGCAATGTGAAATATCTCATGGGAAAAACCACTGACCTGGAGAATAGATCCAGGAGAGACAATTCAAAAATTATTGGACTACCTGAAAGCCATGATCAAGGAAAGAACCTAGAAATCACCCTTCAAGAAATTCTCAAGGAAAACTGCCCTGATGTTTAGATCCAGAGGGCAAAATAGAGGTTGAAAGAATCCACAGATCACCTCCTGAAAAAGATCCCCAAAAGAAAACTCCCAGGAATATTATAGCCAGGTTCAGAATCCCCAGATCAAGGAGAAAATACTACAAGCAGCCAGGAAGAAACAATTTCAATATTGTGGAAACACAATCAGAATGGCACAGGACCTGGCAGCTTCTACATTGAGGGATAGAAGGGCATGGAATATGATATTTCAGAGGGCAAAAGAGCTGGGAATGAACCCAAGGGTCACCTACCCAGCAAAACTGAGTATTTTGTTTCAGGGGAAAATATGGTCATTCAGTGGAATAGAGGACTTTCAAGCATTCTTGAGGAAAAAACCAGAATTGAATAGAAAATTCGACATCCAGACACAAGAAGGAAGAGATGCCTGAGAAGGTAATCAGGGAAAAGAAATCAAAAGGAACTTATCAAAGTTGAACTATTTACATTCTTATATGGAAAAGCAATAACTGTGACTGATGATATCTTTCTCACTATGAAAATAATGGAAGAGGGGGTGTGGTCATATGGATACATATGTGAATGTGTGTGTATATGGTTACAGTTATATATGGATAGAGGGCATAGGTTGAATTTGTTGGGAAGGGAGAATACTCAAGGGATGAAATTATGAGGTGAGAGAGGAAATTGGCAAGAGGAGATGGGGAGAGACAGGGTAGGGTAAACTATCCCATGTAGAAGAAGCAAGGGGAAGTGGTTGCAAGGGAGGGGGAGAATAGGAAGGCTAAAAAGGAAAAACCACATTCACATTGAATTTGGTTCAGGGAGAGAATGACATACATACTAAATGGGATATCTCAACCTGCAGCAGAATAGGGGGAAGGGGGATGAGAGGAGGGATGATGGATGGGAGGGCATCCTTGGGTGGAGGGGAGGTTGGAAGTACCCACTATAGAAGAGGGACAGGATCATGTAGGGAATGGACCAGGTGGGGGGTGGGATGAGTGGGAGGAATTATAAGCAGCCTTGTACAATATATCTACTATGATAATGTTTTGCATAGCTAGACATGTACAACATATATTGAATTACTTATCTCCCAAGAAGGAATGGGTGACAAGGGAGGAAGGAAATGGATCTGAAATTCGAGGGGCATTGGGACACAAAGATTCACCTTCCTCTAATGGAAAAGTCGATGGGGGTATGGGAGAAGGTATGGGAGAGAGCAGATTGGAGGAAGCGATATCTTGTGGGATTACTGTTCTGGGAGGTTGGGTAGGGGAATAATGGGGGGCAAATGATTGTAACTCAAAATCTGGCGGAAATGAATGATGTAAAACAGAAGTTAATAAAGCATTTGTTTAAAAAAAAGAGTTACCTTGAACAATATCATTGTGGGAACCTAGATCAAACATTTGAATAATTACTGAAACATCCAGTATTATCATAGCTGACAGTTTTGATGCCTTTGAATCTCCTGGGTCGACTACATACTGGAATTAATCCTTTGGGGGAGATGCTTGTTGACCTATCAGCATTCTAGACCAAAAAAATATAGAAGGAATTAGTCTAGATTCAAGAATATGGCAAATATTACACAGAAACTATTGCCAACACTCTCCTTTTGATACCAGTCCAGCAGCACAGATTTTCTGTTGCTAGTCATTCCCTATGTCCCACATGCTGGAACTGACTTTTCAGTGAGAACGTTGTCACCACCTGACGATTGACTGCCTTGAAATTGGAAACATTCTGCCATTTGATGTGAAACATGGTGAATAAGTGGTGTTGATGGAAGTTTTACAGCTAGTAACAGGTCCAAGTCACACGTCCATAAAGAAGATTGAATAGCTCTCCTACTTAGGAGACTATCATTTGATTCTAAGACTGGATCTATCATTAAATGACAGATTATCAAAGGATGAATTGCTTTTCTAAATATGGTTTATTTCCTGTCTTAAAATTGCATCACCTCGTGAGCTTCTGAAGTGGAAAAAATCCATCACAATCATCATTCTCCAAGTTTGGGGATCCAAATAGGAATTAATTACCTGGGACAGGCTGGTTTAAAACCTCTGTCTTTTTCTGGATTGTTAATCCATAGCACTCTGCCAATTTTAAAAAGATGTGACTCTACACAAACACTGTCTCCAACTGGATCAACACTTCTGATGCAACACTATGAGTAAGAATGGGTCCACATTAATAGTTTCCAAGGCTTGCATGTAAGGGAGTTGAAAGGAAACAAATTTAGGCTTTAAGAAAAGAAAAAAAAAAAAAACAACAACTTCCTAACAACTAGAGATATGGAAAATGGAATGAGCTTCCTAAAGAAGCAATGCATTCCCCTTCAATTAAGTTTTACAAGAAAAGGATAGATCACTATTTTGGGATATGTTATAGAGGAGATTATGGTCAGGCGTGATATCTGAGGACTCCTCCAATGCAGAGAATCCATGATTTATTGTGTATTTACTTTTAATTTGTTTCATTGCATCCTCTTCCCTACCCCATCCCTAAAGTTTGTAAGATTTTTGAGAGCAGGAATTGTTCGTTTTCATCTTTCTTATATCCTGGGACCTACAACACTATATGAATTACATGAGAAAAGGAAAAACATTGACATGGTTTCATTTTGTGACAGCAACGGTCAGAAAATGAGGTGCAATATGTAATTCTATTGTCACTAGATTGAATCAGAATATATAACCTTGGCCATGTAAAACTGGTTGAAACTAGTCCCCTCACTTTTAGTTAGTTACATGCTGTGTGAATGATGGGTTTTGTACCATATACACATCTTTGCTTGTTCTCTTTTGTTGTGTTTTTAATTCCATGGTTTTAAAAACTGACTATTCCAAGGAAATGTGTATCTCTTAAAGAGCACACTTCAATGTGCATACTTCAATACTGCAGTGTTTCTTGGTTTGGGAAGTCAAGATTTTCAAGTATCATTCACAATGAAATATCTTCAGTCCCATCAAAATGAAAAGAAAAGTGTTCTCTGAAATAAAAATAACATTGTGAACTAACAAGCCATTACTTTTTTAAAAACAGGCAAAATATTCCTCAAAAAACTAGTAAAAATCTTCAGAGGAACTTGGTCATTGGATGGGCTTAATCTTGATTCCTCTACCATGTGGTCTAGACTTCTTGGATTGGAAGAGCAAGACCATTTTTTAAATTTAAAAAGTAGACGAAACACTGTTAAAAATTTTTAAAAATCTTATCATATGCAAGGCAGTACAAAGACTGGCATAACAAAGATTAGAAAAATGCAACTTTCATGATGAAGATCACTTATTTATTCAAGGCTATAACAAAAATATTGCCAGAATACCAAGTGAGGTTATATTAAAAGAATGTCTTCATCAGACTATAAAACATTCATTTAAATGTTTTAGGAACTAAAAAAAAACTTTTAGTAAACCTGGAAGTCTTGTCTCCATTGAAATAATGATGATCTATGATGAAAATAGTAATATACTGAAAAGTAAAATTGTTTAAGAATTACAGCAATTTCCAAATGAAGATGAAATACTGAAGCAGGATCTTGCACTAGGTCACATGTCATGACATTTTTAGAAATTTATCCAAGAAATAAGTATGTTTCAGTGGCCTGGAATCCCACCTAATTTAAACCCCAGTAAAAACCCATGGGCTATAATCAAAAATAGACTTGGTAAAGTGAACTGTTCCTCAAAAGTTTACTTACATGCACTGTTATAAAAGCAAGGTTTAATGATAAATTAAAGAACATGTCAAAATCTTGTAAATTCAGTGGACAAAGACCACAAAGTTTTGCATGTATGTAAGGTCGAATTTGGAATCTAGTCTTTCTTATGTCTAGCCCAATTCTCTATTCACTGTACCACCCATCTGCCTCCTCAATGAAGAACAGGTTAAGATGGAAAGGTAATGGGCCTGATTTTAAATGTATTAAGTTTGAGGTGGTAATTCAGGTAAAGATATCATGGGAACAGCTGTGAATCCACATCTGGATCACAGAAGAAAAGTCAGAATGACAAATATAGATCTGAGAGTCAGCTGCATTATCATGATGGCAAGTGAAGCCATGGAAGTGAGTGAGGTGGCAAAAGAGTACATAGTAGAGGCAAGGGCTCCACCCAGACCCTTTTTGGCAACCATATTGTAGGGTTTCCAAAAGAATTAGGAATTAGTGGATGAGACAAAATAGGAACATATCGGGAGATAGGAGAACTAGGAAAGCATCCTCACTCTGAATTCATGAAACAAATTGTATGTAAAAGGGGTGGGAAATGGAGGAAGGTGCATCAATAGTATCATCACAAGTTTCAGAGAAGTCAAGGAGGATGAAATATTTTTAATCTCTATTGTTTTCAGAGATTTAGCCACTGAAAGAATGTTTGTGATTTTGTAAAGTCAAATGATTAATAAGAGTCAAATGAAATAGAACCTAAGTTATACAATGTCTACTACATAACACCACATCCCACTGCCTACTGGCATATCCCTATCATGTGCATCATGGACCATGCAACTATTACATAGTTTGGAGCATTCTTCAAAAGATGAGTGTCACATACAGCCATAGTAATTTTGTTGCAGCTTTGGACAAGTTCTGGGGAGGTTTAATTTAAAATACTAAAAGCAGTTTTAGCCCTCCACTAAGAGCAAAATGATCATGGGCCAGCCAGCACAGGAACCCATCCTATGTGCATGGGGAAACAAATAAGTTTGTGTTATCTCTACCGGCAAGGAGTTATAAGTTGACCTCCAAAAAGCAAAATAATAATAATAATAATAATAATAATAATAATAATAACAACATTATTAGAGAAAGGTAAGAATAAAACAACAAACTTACTATCTATCACTTTAGATGATCTCAGTTTAATGAATGTGCAGTCAAATTACTGAAGAAATGGGCACTAGACTTACATTTAGAAGAACTGTGTTGAAGTCTCAGCTATGGGGTGATTCTGAGCTAGTCTATTTATTTCTCTGGGCTTTGGTTTAAAGCAAGTCAATTTTGAACTTCGGTTTTCTCATCTGTAAAATGAGAAGGTGGGACTAGAAAGTTCTGATATCTCTAATATTGAAAGACTCCAAGTTCTTAAGTCAGGGACTATACAGCTGTCTCCTATCATGACTTTCCCCATCACATTTCTATATATCAAAGGTCAGAATAAGAAACTAAATGGGAATATTGGGGAAGTTTTGTGGAAAATGCAGATGACAAGTGAAGGCCAGCAGATGACACAGCATAAAATACAGGCATAATATTGTATAATATCAACATATTTTATCTTTTTAAATACCATAATAATTCAGGCTACTTTTCTGTTATGAAGGGAGGGCCAAAAAATTGTACATGAATTTTCTAGATTGATAAGCTATGCCCCCAATCCCCATGATGTGGAAGGTATAACTGTAATTCATTTCAACTAGATAAATATTTCTTTAGCAAATGTCCAAGACACTGTACTATCCTTAGAGTCTAAGGCTTACATTCCATGGGGGTGAAATAGAGTTCTTACTTACAACATGTAAATAAGTTAATAAATGCAAAGTATATGCAAAGTAATACAAAGAGTAAAAGGAAAAAAAAAGAAAGTGACTGATAATAAGAGATCTCATACAGAACATGGGCACCTGATACTGTTCTCATACATATAAAACTCCCACCTCCAATCTCCAAGAAGAAGGACAAAAATCCTTTTAATGTGCCAATTATAGAAATGCAAGTGAGGCATAAAATCATGTAACCAAAAAAAAAAAAAAACCCAACCCAATAATTCTTTTCTAGTTTCAGTTCACTAGAAACCTGCCAAGGTGCCATTACAGCTTGTCTAAAATGACAAGAGCCTATTAATTTGGTTTCTTTTCTTTAGATACATTTAGAAACAAGATATATCTGACTGTCAATTGTTTGATATAATCTTATATCTCCCATTGCTGAAAAATGTCAGTCATACTCATGAATTCAAAATGTTAGGCAATGTCTAGGTAAAGAATAGTTAAACCATTTTCAATCACTGCTGTCAATTCATCAACAAGAAAATAAGGAGAAGGAAAACAGATAGTGAAGAAAATCTGAAAGTTTAAGGTTTCCTTGTCCTTGGTGAATATCCCCAGATACCACTAACAACAATCTATTGTCACTGATCCAGATTTATTAACAAATTTTATTGTATTGTATTTGATAACACCATGTCTCTTTCTTCTATGGAGTTTTTTAGGTTGGATTCCATTTTGTTTTCCTACTATATCGTGAATGAAATTCATTTCTGTTATATAGTATCTCTTCCAAGGAGCGATGGATTTGACAGTAGGTATAGTTGGGAGAAACATTAGATGGAAAAAAAATCCCTAATGATATATTTTTAAAATCTTATATACAAGAGAAGACAACAAAAACAATTGGGTCAATATCTTTATTTTAGGATTTAGACCGGGAGAGGACTTTAGCAATCACATGATTCAGTGCTGTTAATGGACAAAGAAGAAAACTCGGGCCTGCAGAAAGGTAGTGACCTGTCTACAGAAGGGTAGTGACTAGGTCAAGATTACATAATTGCAAATGGATTGATTTAGCATATATTCAAATAATTGTGTGCTGATCCTCATTTATGACATTACATTGTTTGTATATATGCCTTTGCACAGCCTGTCACCAATGTCTAAAAGTGCTATTAGTATCTCTAGATTCCTTCAGACTTCAATCCATGTATATCTGAATCAGTGCCTCCTTCAGTTACCACTCATTCAGCATTTCTGGATTCTTATATTGTATTAATTATATCATCTATTATAACTAAAATGTACATAATATTTAATATATAATTTAATACATTAAATGTAAATAAATATAACATATAGATATACACAATATATTCAATAATGTACATTTAACACATTCATATCATAATATTATATTTATGTATGAACATATAATCCTTCTTCCTTGTATATCATATTTAATCATTTATTTACATATCATATATAATCATATTTAATCCTTCTTCCTTATATATCATAATCAATATTAGATATTGAAATATAAGAAATTAGTGTTATACAATATACATATGTTCTATTCTATTCTATATAAATATGTATGTAGTATGTGTATTTTTCGCATCCAAATTCATGAACCTCCTGGAATCTATCCACCATCCCCACACTCGAGGTTAAGGATTCCTGCACAAAACCATTCTTATCAATAATTTTTTGTCATGATCATTTTTTGATTGATATTCTTTTTCCCACCCTTTTCTAGTCTTATTTTGGAAGTATTGGTCTTAGATCCAGTGGAAAGAGAAAAAGTCAGCAGCCTACCCTAATATTCTTCTCTTGTCCATGAATTTTGCTCCCTTGGATTATAGGACTATAGATTTGAAGAAAGAGGGAATTTCAAGTATGGAGTCCAATGCAGTCAATATGTAGTCCAATCCCATCATTTTACTGTTTTCAACAGTTAGTTGTTGTTGTTGTCGAACAGTCATTTCCGTCATGTCTGAATGTTCGTAATCCCATTTGGTATTTTCTTGGCAAAGATACTGGTGTGGTTTGCCATTTCCTTATCCAGATTATTTTACAAATGAGGAAACTGAGGCAAATAGGGTTAAGTGACTTGCTCAGGGTCCCACAGCTAGTATGAATCTAAGGCCAATTTTGAACTCAGGTTTTCCCCTTACTAAGATTAAGTTCTACCAACTATGCTATCTAGCAACTTAACACAAATGGCTCCTTCTAATTCTTCTCGAAAGCTACTTTTACTCCCAGCGACAGATTTTCAATCTATTTAAAATACCAAAACATTATTAATTCAGATATTCAAGGGTATTTAAACCAAGAGCATCCTGATTTTCTTGGAGTGAGAAGTAAGGAATGTCAGCCACCTTCTGGAGCAAAAAAACAAAAAAACATTTTATTGTCAAAATACAAATATATATATATATATATGTATGTATGTATGTATGTATGTATGTATGTATGTGTATATATATTCCAAAGAGACACACAAACCTGAAATATGATTCATTATAATTTCCTGTGGTGGGGCAGAGCCAAGATTGCATAGTAGAAACAGCACTTCCACAGCACTCTCACCCATACCACTTCAAAATTATGTAAAAGGGGACTATAAACAACCTCTGGAGCTCAAGCACCCACAGAATGACACAGAGAAGCTAACCTCCTGCTGAGGACAGCCCAGCAGCCTGGCAGGGAGCGGCCAGCAAAGCTCTCTGGGAGCCGAGCCCAGGACCATGTGAGTCAGAGATTTTAGCCCACTGGTGGCTGGACAACCAGCTGGCTGGACAAGCAGCTGGCTGGAGGGACCCCAGAACACCAGTAGCTGTGGCTTTTCCAGAATTACCAACACATAGATGCCTAGGACAAAGTGAGAGGTTAGTGCCCTATGGACTTTGCGAGCACTATTTAGGAGCATGTCAGCTTCTTCGCCTGGGGGAAGAAGCCACTGAGTAGCTGCGGCACAGCCCCCATTTTGCAGCTTCAGTTGCAGCTTCAGCTCCTGGCCCGTGGACTGTAGGGGGATCCGGTGATCAGTCTGGGGGTAATCGCTCTTGCTTTAAACTCCCTATATCTGCATTGTGGTCTGGGGTGGAGGTATTGGGGTGTCTGTCCAGCTTGCCAGACTATGTGGGGGCTGCAGGGAGGGGCACCCAACTAATACCTCTGGATGTTGAGAAGACCCCAACATTTAGGATGGAAGCTCCCCTGGCTGGTGGCAGAGTCCTACTGTGGCAACAAGCCCTAAAGTCAAGTAATTAAGTGGCAACATGCCTAAGCAAAGGAAACAAAATAAACAGAAAAATGCAACATTAGACTCCTATTTGGGGGGCAAAGAGGATCGAAGGATGGAACAGGAGGAGGACTGGGAGGTCAGAAATCCTATTCCAAAAGCCCCAAATGAAAATACGAGTGGGTTACAGGCCATAGAGGACCTTAAGAAGGATTTCAAAAACCAAATAAGAGAAGTGGAGGAAAAAATGGGAAGAGAAATGAGAAGGATGCAGGAAAAGTATGAAATGAGAGTCAACAGCCTGACTGAGGAAAATAACACCTTAAAAATAGACTAATTCAAAAGGCAAAAGAGGCTCAAAAGGCAATGAGGATAAGAATGCCTTAAAAAGCCAAATGGAAAAAGAATCTCAAAAGCTCACTGAGGAGATTCATTCCTTCAGAATTAGACTAGAGCAAATGGAAGTTAGTGACTTTATGAGAAATCAAGATGCTGTTAAACAGATCCAAGCAACTGAAAGAATAGAAGGCAATGTGAACTATCTCATGGGATAAACCGCTAACCTGGAAAATAGATCCAGGAGAGATAATTCAAAAATTATTGGATTAACTGAAAGCCATAATCAAAGAAAGAACCTAGAAATCACCCTTCAAGAAATTCTCAAGTAAAATTTCCCTGATGTTTTACACCCAGAGGGGGAAATAAAAGTTGAAAGAATCCAGAGATCACCTCCTGAAAAAGATCCCAAAAAGAAAACCTCTTAGAATATTATAGCCAGGTTCCAGAATTCCCAGATAAAGGAGAAAATACTACAAGAAGCCAGGAAGAAACAATTTCAATATTGTGGAAACACAATCAAAATAGCACAGGACCTGGCAGCTTCTACACTGAGGGATTGAAGGGAATGGAATATGATATTCCACAGGGCAAAGGACCTGGGATTAAAATGAAGCATCACCTACCCAGCAAAACTGAGTATTTTGTTTCAGGGGAAAATATGGTCATTCAGTGGAAGAGAGGACTTTCAAGCATTCTTGCGGAAAAAACCAGAGTTGAATAGAAAATTTGACATTCAGACACAAGAAGCAAGAGATGTTTGATAAGGTAAACAGGGAATCAATAAGAACTTAACAAATTGAACTATTTACATTCCTACATGGAAAAACAATAACTATGACTGATGAAACCTTTCTCAGTATGAAAATAATGGAAGAAGGGTATATGGCCATAAGAATACATATGTGAATGTGTGTATATATGTTTACAGGCATATATGGATAAAGAGCACAGGTCGAATTTGGTGGGAAGGGATGATATTTAAGGGGTGAATTTAATAGGTGAGAGAGGAATGTGGCAAGAGGAGATGGGGGGAGATAGGGTAGGGTAAACTATCTCATGTAAAAGAGGCAAGGGGAAGTAGTTGCAGGGGAGCGGAAGAAGAGGAAAGCAAAAGGGCAAAACCATATTCTCATTGAATTTGATGCAAGGAGAGAATGACATACATACTAAATGTGATATCTCACCCTGCATGATAGTAGGGGGAGGGAGATGAGATGGGGGATGATGGAGCAGAGGGCATGCTGCAGGTAGAGGAGGTTGGAGGCACCCACTTTTTTTTGCATTTTGGAGGGTAATGGGGCTTAAATAACTTGCCCAAGGTCACATGGCTAGGTTTTTGTTTGTGTGTATGTTAAGTGTCTGGGGCTGGATCCGAACTCAGGTCCTTCTGACTCCAGGGCCAATGCTCTACTCACTTTGCCACCTAGCCACCCCAGCACCCACTTTTGAAGAGGGACAGGATCAAGGTAGGGAATGGACCAGGTGGGGGGTGGGATGGGTGGGAGGCAAATATATCCAGTCTTTTACAATATATCTACTATGGTAATGTATTGCATAGCTATACTTGTACAACATATACTGAATTGCTTATCTTCCCAGTGGGAGTGGGTGACAAGGGATGAAGGGAATGGATCTGGAATTCTAAGTTTTAAAATTAAATGTTTCAAAAATAAAAAAAAATACTATAATTAATACTATTTTGCTTGTAATTGGGAGATAGGATGTGCAGGCATCAGGGCACAGAGATTCACCTTGCCCTAATGGAAAAGTCAAAGGGGATATGGGAGAAGATATGGGAGAGAGCAGATTAGATGAGGGTATATCCTGTGGGCCTGCTATTATGAGGTCGTGGGTAGGGGGAAAATGGGGAAAAATTGTAACTCAAAATCTGGCAGAAATGAATGATGTAAACCAGAAGTTAAAGCATTTGGAAAAAAAATTAATTTCCTGTGGTAAAAAAAAGAAAAGATATAATTGGAGTTAGCTGTATACTCCAAATAGGTTCAACACTTTCATTTAATTAATAGAGGCATAAAGAGTTATTTAAAAACCAACACCTGGATTAGTGGATGAAGGAACCTTGAATCAGATTCTGCCTCTGGTACACACAGATTGCCTACCCATAGGGAAGTTATAGCTTCTCTACACCCCAAGCAACTTTGTAAAACTGTAAATTTCATGAATTGACAATCTCTATTGGTAGAGGGAGTTTCCAGATTTTCCCACAAAGATGAAATCATAGGTATGCCAACCTTATGTTTAACAAAATAAAGAGACCTTGGTTTAGGAAAATACAATAGCTATAATTGAGCCAAGATGGCCAGCAACTATGACATTGCACAGTACCTAAGTGCCAGAGTGGCCCTCCATTACAAAAAGGGAAACTATTTTATACAATTCAGTTGAGGGAGGGAGGGATGGAGAAGGATGTTGCCTGGTGGTTGGATCAGGCTTGAAGTTATCTTATCTTGGTTTTTTTTTGCAGAACATCTGAAAGTGAATGCATATATGGAGACTCATGGAGGAGAACGAGACTATAAAGGGATCAGTTTCAAACCAGCTGAGATTAGTTGAGACAAACCTTTATGGGGAGACATTGCAATGGGTCCAGATCATCTTGACAGATTCCCTTTTTGGTCAAATTGTCCTCACGGGTTGATGCCGACCAATCAGAGAAAGGTGGGGAAGGGCAAAAAACCTTCTGGACCATAAGAAGCCAAGTTTACATTCACATATGAGGTAAACTTTAAAGATCAGGAAAAATAAATAAATAGTAGGGTCACTAAAATCCCTTGTAAGTTGGGCTGAGGAAGGTCTCCAAGACTGGTAAAAAGGAGAAAAAATCCCAAAAAAGGAATGATATTTTGGGCAGGGCAAAACCAAATTCTGTAAATGTCAAGGCATCTTTCCAGTTGCCCTAAAGAAACTACACTATGTATCCAGATACATTCACATAGAAACAAAATTCTTTACCAAGATAAGCACAGGCTTCACTTGCCAAAAGGGTGTCCAGAGCCCTTTGGTTCTGGAGGACCAGTTCACCAAGGTAATTGACTTGCTCAGTAATGGAATCCACGGTTTAAGCAGTATATTCAAGACCCATAGCAGTAGCAAAAGAAATATTGTGCAGTACCTGCTTTTCGTGGAAGACAGCAGGAGGGCTTTCAGAATAATCAGCACCCCACTCTTCAACAAAAAGATTTGGTGCCAGACCAGATGGAATGATCCCTGTAGATTTCCAATTTTGAGAAAGTCTGGAAAAATTTTGGGAAATTTTATAAAGGGGGCCAAGATTAAGAATTGTTGAGGAGTTAATAGACTGTTAAAGATACACCTCAGGTATAATTGAAACAATACTACAGATACTCACCAGGAATAAGAGAGGGCCACATAGAAAGCAGAGCCAAATTGAAAGAAATAACCAGTTCCTTTCAATAACAAGGAAAGGGGCATAAAGAATTTATTACCCTATTAGACAGGGGCAGGGAATGGAAGTACCTTCCAAACACACTTGTTGAAAATGAAAATTTACCAAAGTCAAGGTGTAGTAAACAACATGGAAGATAGTTGACAGGATAACTTATCAGAAGTTTGTGTCAAGAGGTTAGAGAAGGCACTGGTCGGGTCATTAAAATGAACAGTTGTAACTTGAATGTAAGTGAAGAAAGTCACCAGACAAGATATCAAGGGTAAAGAAAGTTCCAGTGATGGGTCACCAGGTATAGTGCCAATTTAATATTTACCAGTGCCAATGATCATGATAAAGACCATGACTATAAGTATCACATGATGTATGGTCACAAAATATACCAGATTCTCCAGATAGAGGGTAGAACTGAAGCATTTATATGAACACCAGAAATCCCAATCCCAAAACCAGTAAGCCAATTCCATCATAGTACCAAAGATATTTAGAAGCCATAATAATGCTGAGCCACAGCATCCTTCAGCCTTCCCACAATCCAATACATGATAAATATTTACTCATCCGCTTATCTGATTCCTGGCCTGAGTGTTCTCTCTCCCCTACCCATCTGGGTAGCTCTGAATACCAGCTTCCTGTGCACTCTGCTTCCTTCAGCAAACTCCTCCCACCACAGTTTCCATGTGACTACCTTCAGCCTATTAAGGGACAGAGTTTATCTTCACAGCAGGAAGCTTCCTGTGAGCTCTGCTCCACCCTTAGCAAATTCCCTCCATCACAGGCTCCATGTGATTACATTCTCCCTCTTAGAGGGTAGAGTTTGCTTTCAAAGCAGGGGAGGTCTTCAAACTTCCCCCTATGCCTATTAAGGGGCAGGAAAGATCTTCAAATTCCCATTCCCATTACACCAGGTTATTAGTTGGATAACAAGAGAATGGATAGCTAACAGATGAATAATAATGTCCTAAATAGGGATCTGGGATTAAAAGATAAGTCATAAATGTGCCAGTTAAAAATGTGTTCATGGCAAATGCCACAATACTCTCCCTACCTTCAAAGGTTCTGCCTTCCCTCCTGATGGGAAGTGGCAGTGGCCTTATTATCCCTTGAATTAGCTCCTGCAACATCCCCATCATTTCCACCTACAAGCTTCTCCAGCACCTTCAAGCTGCCAATGCTTGTGCTATCCACTGTACCCATTTTGTCCACAATCCTCATATTCTCCTCAATCTCATACCAGCTTCTTCTACCCATTTTATTTCTATTAACCTCGGTTTGCCTCATTCAATGCTCCCTTACACCCTGAGAGTCAGTTTCTCTTTGCTTTCACATGGGAAGGTCGTCAATATACTTGGACTGTATTACCTCAGGTCTCTACAGAAAGCCCCACCTACTTTTCCCAGATTCTCAAAGCCAATCTTGCAGATCTCCAGTTTCTCTTTAATTCTAGTCTACTCCAATATGTAGATGACTTGCTCTGCTCCCGTATGTGAGGCCTGTTATGTATATTCCATATTTCTCCTCATTTCTCTCACATATAAGGGACTTAAAGGTTCTAGGGAAAAATTATAATTTGTACTAAAGTCCGGTTCTCAGGCCATCTAGTTTCTTCCAGAAGACTCCTTCTTAACCCAGACTGATTCTCCACTGTTTTGAGGTACCTTCATCCCACCAGCAAGAGACAACTACTTGGATACCTCAGACTGACTAGGTAATGCAGATTTTGGATGTCCTCTCTTCTATATTGTTCAACCCCTTTATTATCTTCTTGAGGATGCTTCTCTCAATTCCCTCAAGTATGGACCTGATCACACTTCAGAGACCTTAAAATCTATTTAACCACACCCCCATATTAGAATGTTCTAACTACTCTCTTCCCTTCTACCTCTTTTTGGGAAAAAAAGAGGATGTGCTAGGAGTCTTTTGCCAAAACTATACAACAATTTCAGACCTCTTACTTATCACAGCAAATATCTGGATCCTATGGCACAGGGACTTCCTCCTTGCCTTTGTGTTGTTGTAGAGTCATCTGACTTCCTAGAACTCATGGAAGAAGTGGTTCTAGACTTCCCTTTGAACCTCCATGTTCCCCAGGCAGTTAAAACCTTTTAAACTCATATCACACCCAACATTTTTCCTCTAGTCATCTTGACAGGTAGGAAATTTCTCTGCTTTCTCATCCTAACATTTCCTTTGATAGATACAAGACCTTAAACCCACCTTCATTCTTTCCTGAAACTACAAACAGTTGTGATTTCCTCATTGAACATTACTGTATCTGGGTAGTTAATTCCATTCTGAGCCTGAAAAAGTATAAAAATCAAAAAGCGATTCTTCAGGATTTTGTCAGCAAGTACATATCTGACTCCAAACTACCTCTTTAAGGGAGGCTTTATGAATGACCTCTAGAAAGGTTTACCCCAATTTTGTGCAAGTTTTTGTTGTTTTTCTTGATGGCCTATTCCCTCTACCATGATGGAGGGGTGTTCTAGCAAGTCAGACCTCTAAGTTGTCTTATACCAGTGGCTGGCCACCCTGTAACCCACAAGGACCTGAGCCAAATGACATAATTCAGGAAGGCTGGTACAGTATGTAAAAAGAACCAATTGAAACTCATGAGAAAAACTTAATGGGTATTCGTAACTTTGAGGACCTCCTTGGCTATACCTCATAATTCTGCTTTTGTCCAAAGTACAAAAACTGCCTATGGGACTCCCTCCCCATCATCCCATTTGATCTTAAATGGAATTGAAAGATTGGTAATGATGGAGGAAGAAAGGCAAAAATAAAGATTACTTTTCAGGGACGGGAAATTTCTGGTAAATCCTTGGGAAGGACACCTTTCAAGTCCTATAAATCTTCAGTCAGCTGAAAATATTAATTTCATATCCCCAAAGAGATTCTTAAAAAGAGGAAAAGGACCAATATATACATGAATTCTTATAGCAGCTCTTTTCTGGCAGCAAAGAATTAGAAATTGAGGGATACCCATCAAATGGGGAATTGCTGAACAAGTTATGGTATGTGATTATGATGGAACAGGATGCTCTTTGAAAAACCTGGAAAGACTTACATGAACCACTGCAAAGTGAAATGACCTGTTTGCAAATTAACAGTAATATTGTAAGATGATCAGCTGTGAATTATTTAGCTATTCTCAGGAATACCATGATCCAAGACAACTGTGAAGGACTTATGATGAAAAATGCCATACATCCCCAGAGAAATAACTGATAGTATCCAAATACAGATTGAAGAGTTCATTTTTTTTTTTACACCTACTTCTTCTTTATTTACCAATAAGGAGCCATGAGGCTGGATAAAGCTTGGTGGGCTGGAGGAGCCCCACTGTGACAGGGACCCTGGCAGGCCTAAGTCCCGCCGGGGGTTCGAATCACTTGGCCCTCCTTGGTTAGGGCCCAATTGTAGGTTTGAGGATTGTCGAGGGCAGCGTCAATCTTCTCCTCTAAATTATCCCGAGTAATGAATGTTTTCACATCTTCCTGCAACTGTAGAACTTCTCTCTCCTTCTCTTGGACAAAAGCTTCCATCTCCTGAGCCTTCTGCATCTGCTCCAGCTCCCGGAGCCTCACCTGCTCCTGCTCTTGCTGCTGAAGCCTTGAGATCCTCAGCACCTGCAGCCGAGCATTCTCTGCTTGGTTCCAGGCCATGAGCTCCTTGTGTTCCTCAGAATCCTGCACGTCTTTCAGTCTCTCAAACTTCTGTTCATGTGCTTTTCTCCAAACCTCTTCCATGAACTCAAGCCTGAGCGCTCGCACAGTCTGTCTGTAACTCTTATAACGCTCCATTAGCACGTACATCTCGGTGGGGTCTACGGCGGTCGGGGTTCGCAAGCGCCCGATCTTGGACTTGGCGGGCGGGTCATTGCGGCTCTTACGGCCCCGTGCGGGAGGCAGCAACAGCGGTAAAGAAGGAGCCGGGACCGGAGGCCTAACCAAGCGGCTCAAAGTACCGAGCATGGCCGTAACCGCCAGAGTTCATTTTTAAACTTTATTTTTCCTTTCTTTCTTTCTCTTTCTTTCTTTCTTTCTTTCTTTCTTTCTTTCTTTCTTTCTTTCTTTTTCTCTTTCTTTCTTTCTTTCTTTCTTTCTTTCTTTCTTTCTTTCTTCCTTCCTTCCTTCCTTTCTTTCTTTCTAGTCTATGTTTTGTTTTACAACATGACTAATATGGAAATGTTTTGCATGATTATACATTTATAACCTATATCAAATTGCTTGCCTTCTCAATAAGGGGGAATAGAAATCAAGAAAGGGAGAGACTTTGGAACTCAATATTTTAAAAATGAATGTTGAAAATTATTTTTACATGTAACTGGAAAAAAATGAAATGCTAAATAAATTCTTTTTTAAAAAAATCTTAGTTTCACTTTCTGCCTTTTCTCTCAACTCTGGTTTTTTTCCTCAAGAATGCTTGAAAGTCCTCTATTCCACTGAATGACCATATTTTCCCCTGAAACAAATTACTCAGTTTTGCTGGGTAGGTGACCCTTGGGTTCATTCCCAGTTCTTTTGCCCTCTGGAATATCATATTCCATGCCCTTCGATCCCTCAGTGTAGAAGCTGCCAGGTCCTGGGCTATTCTGATTGTGTTTCCACAATATTGAAATTGTTTCTTCCTGGCTGCTTGTAGTATTTTCTCCTTGATCTGGGGATTCTGGAACCTGGCTATAATACTCCTGGGAGTTTTCTTTTTGGGATCTTTTTCAGGAGGTGATCGGTGGATTCTTTCAACCTCTATTTTGCCCTCTGGATCTAAAACATCAGGGCAGTTTTCCTTGAGAATTTCTTGAAGGGTGATTTCTAGGTTCTTTCCTTGATCATAGCTTTCAGGTAGTCCAATAATTTTTAAATTGTCTCTCCTGGATCTATTTTCCAGGTCAGTGGTTTTTCCCATGAGATATTTCACATTGCCTTCTAATCTTTCATTTGTTTGGATCTGCTTAACAGCATCTTGATTTCTCATAAAGTCATTAGCTTCCATTTGCTCCAGTCTAACTCTGAAGGAATGAATCTCCTCAGTGAACTTTTGAGATTCTTTTTCCATCTGGCAAATTCGACTTTTTAAGGCATTCTTCTCCTCATTGCCCTTTTGGGCCTCCTTTGCCATTTGAGTTAGTCTATTTTTTAGGTGTTGTTTTCCTCAGTCAGGCTGTTGACCCTCATTTCATACTTTTCCTGCATCCTTCTCATTTCTCTTTCTAATTTTTCCTCCACTTCTCTTATTTGATTTTTAAAGTCCTTCTTAAGGTCCTCTATGGCCTGCAACCCGCTCATGTTTTCCCCTGGGGCTTTTGGAGCAGGACTTCTGACCTCACAGTCCTTTTCCTGCTCTATGCCCCCAAAATAGGAGTCTAGGGTTGCATTTTTCTGTTTCCTTTGCCTTGGCATGTTGCCACTTAATTGCTTGACTTTTGGGCTTGTTGCCACCCTATGGCTTTAAGGCCAGATAGAGGAATTTTCATCCCGAACATGTGGGGGGGCAACTGCCGTTTCTGGCAAGCTGTAAACCCACCCACAACTTCCACCCTAGATAACAATCCAGATCCAGGGAGGTTAAAGCAAGAGCGATTACCCCCCAAGACTGATCGCTGGATCTCCCTACAAATTTGTAGGCTGGGAGCCAGAGCTGCCTCTGAAAACTACAAAATGGCGTGTCTCCTCAGAGGCTTCTAGTCCCCAGGGGAGGGAGCTGACGCATTCCCCAAATACAGGTCCCAAAGTCCATAGGACACTAACCTCTTACTTTGTCCTAGGCATGTCTATGTTGATAATTCTGGAGTCACCACAGCTTCTGGTGTTCTGGGGTTCCTCCAGCCGGCTGCTGGCCCTGCCGCCCTGGGGCTAAAACCTCGGCTCACGCGGACCTGGGCTCAGCTCGGCTCGGCTCAGCTCCTGCGCTCTGCGCTCTGTGCACTGCCGGCTCCCAGACCACTGCGCTGGTCCTTCCTGCAGGGCTGCTGGGCTGTCCTCAGCGGAAGGTTAGCTTCTCTGTGTCGTTCTGTGGGTGCTGGGGCTCCAGAAGTTGTTCACAGTCCTTTTTTACATAGTTTGTGGGGAATCTGGGGGCAGAGAGGCTTGGAAGAGCTGTTTCTACTCTGCCATCTTGGCTCCGCCCCTGCCTTTTCTCTCTTTAGCTACAACAGCCCTTCTTGTAGGAGGCAGATTTTGGACTCATTCTCTTCTTTTTCTATTCTTAACTTTTGAGTCTTTTCCTAGAGGGACAAGAGTTAAGACTCAGTTTCTCTCTTAGAGGTTTCTAGTAACCACTAAAGAAAAGGTGTCCAACACAACTTTTGGGGGTTTTCTTACACCCTTATTTAATTTATTTCTAAGATAATTACTTTTTCCCAATCAGAAGTATACTGGCCAACAGTATCAGGGGTCATCTTTTATTTTTAAAAATTGCCAGTTTTCCAAAAACTTGCAAGTTTCAGGTCCATATTAAGAGACCACAAACCCAGTCATTGACCCCTGTGGTGGGTACAGAAAAATTAACTCTGAAATACATGCATCCTCTATACTCCCTGTCCTTTAGACCCCACACTCTCTTTGATTGGAAAGTATAGCCATCAGAGACTTTCTCTGGATTCCAAATTGCCCATGCGTCTTGAACCAAATGTCAATTAAGAAGGAACTCAGCTGAAAGAGACAGGAGTTCTAAGATTAGAGAAGGATGAGGAAACTCACCATTTCAGAATACATTAAAATGGATCCTTTCCTAAAGGCCAGGGTTGAGTCTCACTCTCCATTCTAGTGTGTTGTAGCTTTTGAATCCCATTTCTTTTTTTTTTTTTTTTTTTTTTTAAAGCAATTGGGGTTAAGTAACTTGCTCAAGGTTACACGGCTAGTCATTATTTATGCGTGGGTGCTCATTTTCTGAGGCCGGATCTGATCTCGGGTCATCCAAACTCCGAGGCCGGCGCTCTTACTCACTGCGCCACCTAGCCGCCCCTTTAGGGCAATTGGGGTTAAGTAACTTGCCCAAGGTTACACGGCTAGGTTTTTGTTTGTGCTGATTAGGTGTCTGAGGCCGGCTCCGAACTCAGGTCCTTCTGATTCCAGGGCCGGCGCTCTATTCACTGCGCCACCTAGCCGCCCCATTGAATCCCATTTCTAACACCAAAAATGTCAACTTTATGTTTTAACAAAGCAAGGAAACCTTGATCTAGGGAAATACAGTTTCTTCAGTTAAACAAGAGTTTCTTGAACTGGGATCCCAAATAGCACCTAAGCATCAGAGTAACCACCCTTTATAAAAGATGTGAACATTTTCTATAATTGAAAAAGAAGAAACAATGTTGCCTCTGGTGGTCAATTTGCCTTGAATTTATTATTTTTAATTATTTTGCAAAACATTTGGAGACTAATGGATATCTGGAGGTTCATGGAGGAGAATGAGATTGTTAAGGGTTCAAATCAATTGAGATTAGTTCAGACAGACCTTATGGGAAGAGTTCACAATGTGTCATGAAGCAAAAGTATTCAGGAGAAAGCAAGGCTTTTGTCCAGTTATTCTATTCACTAGTACAAAAAAGAAAAAACTGACATAAGTCTGGGTCATTTTCACAGATATGTAACACCCAAATTATTTTTAATGTCACATACTAGTTCACTGATCTACTAATCCATCACCTTTCCTTCCTTATTTGCTTCTTTCTTTCTTGCACATAAACATACTTTAACCTTCTCTATCAAAACTGCTCTATTTTTTAAAATACTCTTTTCTGGTTCTTCATCTTGATCCTTCCAATATTTTTCTTAATCCTTTCACTTTCATCTTTCTCCCCTCTAAGTTTCCACTTTATTTTAAGAAAAAAGGGAAGAAGTGGGAACAAAACTAGCTAAGTACAATTCAACAGGCTCAAAGGAAATTCTTTTCATAAGCACAAAACTGAGAAGATCAATTTTATTAAAAGAAAAGGTGTTTAAAAGCTCAGCATAATCCAACAGTGTGCAATAGCAGTTTTATGCAATGTAAAAAGAAGTATCATGACCAAAATGGGAAGATTTTTATCCTAGCCTATTCTACAAGTTAGTATAATCCTAGAATTCTGGCTTAAGCTTCAAGAGGTATATTAACAACTGAAGTGTATACTCAGTACAACCATCATTCAAATAATATAAAGGTATTAATGACTCACTGTGCTCTAGTCAGTGTGCTAAACATTGTATATACATTTTTTAAAGCCTGTATCTATTCTCAAGGAATTTATATTTTAATGGGGTAGAGAGTGTGTGTGGAGGAATAATATGTATATTCTTAGGCATATATAGTCACCTAAAAAGGAGATGAAAGTCAATCTTATACAAGAAGGTTGTAGCAACTGGGGAACCTCTGAAAAGAAGGTAGTATTTGATCTGAGTCTTGTTGGAATGTAGGGCTTTTAGGATGAAAGGTGAAGAGAAAGAATGTTGTAGGCATGTGAGACAGCTTGTTTAAGGCTGGGCTAGGTATTTTGTTTGTAAGGGAAATCCAGTAAACTACTATGGCTGAAGGTGTGAAGAGAAATAAAGTGTATAAAGGAGTAAAGTGGAACAAAGTTTAAGTAGAATGTTTGAAGAGAATTTGGTAGAATGAGGACAAGAATTTTATATGTGGGGGTGAAAGCACTTCATATTTGATGCTGGGGATAAAAAATGAAATAGAGTTTATTGAATAGAAGACTGAATTGGAGTTGAAGGAGATTTGGGACTAAGACCAAAAAAAGGCTATTTCATATGCCAAATAAGATATTGTAAAGCCAGTAACAAACAGCTTTCCTGAAGACTGCTGCTGTGAATAACTTTAAGGATCTAATCCATAGTATAGTAAACTCTCTTTTTATTCAGCAACAAACTAAAGAAAAACATTCAAGAAATGAAAGCACAACATTCATAAGAACATGACATAATAACTTATTACTAAGGTGGCCACATAGACTTAATCAAATCACATCATTCAGTAAGTCACAATCTCCTCAATCAATATAAAGTACCCATCTAAAGTCTTCTTTCATCTTGATTGGAGGATGACTTCCAATCATCCTTAAGCCAAAAATCCATAAGGGGTAGTGGAAAGTACAAAGACCATCTTCCCCTAGGTCACAGTAAGTTACAATATCAGTCAGCACTGAGCACCCAAGTAAAGTCTCCTTTCATCTTAACTTAAGACAATTCCAAACCCTATGACTCCCCTTCCACACTCCTGGAAGCTCTTCTCTAGATTCACCTGACTGTTGCCTGGATTCACAGGTATGCAGGTTTCTACTCCTGTTCCATATTGCAGCTCATGGGGACTGCTCCACCCCAAATTCTTCACTGTTTCTGTTTCTAGGAAAACAAAACTCAACAGGGCTACAACAATCATCTTAATTCACTTTCTGTCTGAGAAATCAATGCAAATCAATAGAGTGCTTCTGTCTTAAAAGTAACACAATTCAACAGAGTGTTCTTCCAGACAAAGTAACACCAACATAGTACAAGAGAAAGAATAGCAGACAGAGTAACAACTTTACAAGCATTCTCTCTCTTAGCTCTGCTTGGTCCCAGATCATGCTTTAGTTTTATATGCTCTGCTCCTTGATATTCCACCATTCCTCTTCCACCCTTGCTGTTCTGCTCTTTTGTTAAGCTCCTCCTCATGTGGGTTCAATGTGATGACATTAGGCCTACTAAGGGCAAAAAATGTCTCCAAACTCCCTTAGGCCTATTAAGGGGAACACAATGTATACTGTTTCCAATAAAGACTTGACACAATCAAAGGTGAGACTCAAAGGCACTTGATTAGCTGAAATAAGGAGCAAAGTACTAATTTGCTTACCATTACAGATGTGATAAGGTCTTGAAATCACACTTGGAGTGGAAGTGGAAAGACATTCATATAACTGATGATATGAATGTAGAAATGGTAAAAATTGGTTATGAATGGAATAACACAGAGTGAGAGTAGTTGACGATAACTTGGATTTTGCAAATTAGGATGACTAGGACAGTGGATATATGCTTGACAGCAATAAGAATACATGGGGATTAAAGGGCTGGGAAACAGATAATAAATTCTGTTTTGAATTATTGAGTTTGGTATACCTCTGGAATATGCAGCTTTAAATGCCAAATAGGTAATCAGTGATGTGGCAACTGTAACTCAGGAAACAGCCTGAGTTCACAAATATAGATATGAGAAATATCTTCAGAGATAATTGAATTTATGTGAACTGATGAGATTACCAAGCAAGACAGTATAGAGCAAAAAGAGAGATGGGACCATGACAGATCTTTTGGGGTATAACAAATGATGGGTCTAAAAATTATTTGGTGAATACAACAACTTAAAGTACTGGGGATAGTACATTTCTATCTAAGTTTAGCTTTCATTTAATTATTGTCTATCTCATATAGTGCACCCTCTGTGAATAGTTCTCCAAATTTCCTCTTTTTCTTTGATGAGCCAGGGCCCTTAAGAGTAGCTGACTACTTCTTTCCTCTGGATTCTTCAGGAGCAAATGGAAGCTACTGACTTTATGAGAAATCAAGATGCTGTTAAACAGATCCAAACAAATGAAAGAATAGAAGGCAATGTGAAATATCTCATGGGAAAAACCACTGAAGTGGAAAATAGATCCAGGAGAGATAATTTAAAAATTACTGGATTACCTGAAAGCCACAATCAAAGAAAGAACCTAGAAATCATCCTTAAAGAAAGTCTCAAGGAAAATTGCCCTGATGTTTTAAACCCAGAGGGGGAAATAGAGGTTGAAAGAATCCACCAATCACCTCCTAAAAAAAGATCCCAAAAAGAAAACTCCTAGGAATATTATAGCCAGGTTCCAGAACTCCCAGATCAAGGAGAAAATACTACAAGCAGCCAGGAAGAAACAATTTCAATATTGTGGAAACACAATCAGAATAGCAAAGGACCTGTCAGCTTCTACACTGAGGGACTGAAGGGCATGGAATATGATATTCCACAGGGCAATGGAGCTGGGATTAAAACCAAGAATCACCTACCCAGCAAAACTGAGTATTTTGTTTCAGGGGGAAATATGGTCATTTAGTATAATAGAGGACTTTCAAGCATTCTTGAGGAAAAAACCAGAGTAGAGTAGAAAATTTGACGTTCAGACACAAGAAGCAAGAGATGCCTGAGAAGGTAATCAGGGAAAAGAAATCAAAAGGAACTTATCAAAGTTGAACTATTTACATTCCTACATGGAAAAACAATAACTTTGACTGATGAAACCTTCCTCATTATGAAAATAATTGAAGATAGGTATATAGGCATATGAACACATATGTGAATGTGTGTATATATGTTTACAGGTATATATGGATAGAGGGCACAGGTTAAATTTGGTGGGAAGGGATGATACTTAAGGGGTGAAGTTAAGGGGTGAGAGGAAAGTGGTAAGAGGAGACAGGGAGAGACAGGGTAGGGTAGAAGGGGCAAGGGGGAGTGGTTGCAGGGGAGGGGAAGAAAAGGAAGGCAAAAAGGCAAAACCATATCCTCATTGAATTTGGCTCAGGGAGAGAATTACATACATACTAAATGGGGTATCTCACCCTGCAGGAGAATAGGGGGAAGGGGGATGAGATGGGGGATGATGGAGGGGAGGGCATTCTGGGGGGAGGGGAGATTGGAAGTACCCACTTTCGAAGAGGGACAGGATCAAAGTAGGGAATGGACCAGGTGGGGGGTGGGATGAGTGGGAGGGAAATATAAGCAGTCTTTTACAATATATCTACTATGGTAATGTTTTGCATAGCTATACATGTACAACACATACTGAATTGCTTATCTTTCCAGAGGGAGTGAGTGACAAGGGAGGAAGGGAATGGATCTGAAATTTGAAGTTTTAAAATTGAATGTTTCAAATATATATAAATACTATTATTAATACTATTTTGCATGTAATTGGGAGATAAGATGTGCAGGCATTTGGGCACAGAGATTCACCTTGCCCTAATGTTAAAGTCGAAGGGTTTATGGGAGAAGATATGGGAGAGAGCAGATTGGATGAGGGGATATCTTGTGGAACTGCTATTCTGGGGAGGTAGGTAGGGAGAAAATGGGGGGAGAATTGTAACTCAAAATCTGGTGGAAATGAATGATATAAACCAGATGTTAATAAAGCATTTTTTTAAAAAAAATTTTAATTAAAAAAAAAAGAATTTGCTTTTTTTGGCTGGCACATTGATGACTTATGGGTCTGGTAATACAAGATCCCTATTTGGTCCTTTATTGTTCAGTTATTTCCATGCCCTTGTTATTCAGGCATTAACTTTTTGCCACTCTAACTTCATTTTTTCTTCATCTAGAAGTCTACTTAATTCACCCCAGTTTGGGGGCCTGGAAATAGGATGGTTAAAAAGACCATTGTTAGTCAAAATTTTCTAGTCCTTATGTAAAAACAGTTAGCTAGAACATTAAGAAGTTAAATGATTGGCCCACAGTAACAAAGTTAATATCTGTCTAATGGAAGACTTGAATTCAACTCTTCCTAACTCAAAAGGCCACTGCAAGAATGCCAGGTAAGGTCTCTAGTGAAAACATGTCATTTTTTTTTTTACTTTCAAGTACCTAGATTGTTGGGGTTCTCCTCTCAGGCTGCAGTCCCGAGAGGCCGACCTTACCTATAACCAGGTCTTCGGATGTCTCCAGCCCCGTAGATCCAGCTATGGGGAAAATGCACAACAGAACACCAGGACTCAGGATCAGGCTCAACGGGTTTATTTGATGGCTGCTACAAGGCTCCTCTGCTATCTGAATACCCAAATTCCTTCCTTCCCCTCTTCTGGGAGTTTGCTGTATATATACACCTCTGGCTGGTGGGGGAGGAGACCATTCCAGTTGGATGAAGCACTCTCAATGCACAGCAAAAGTTAATCTGCTAATTTGCAGAAAGAACCTCAGGGCATCTCGAGCCTTCAAGGCCCTGCACTCCCTCACCAAATCCAGGGCCCAGGCCTTAGTAATTAGGCCCTAACACTAGATGATAAAGCATATTATAGAAAATCATGTGTAAAAAATAGATAAAAATCGGTTATAATCAAAACTTTTGTGTTTTGAATAAGAATGGTATTTGGCTTTAAAAAATAAATCTTATTATTAAATTTTGTTTATGAAACCTACACTTCCAAATATACTTTTGCCCCACTCCCTCCTAGAGATATATTTTATGATAAAGAAGAAGAAAATAAATATATTAGCCAAACTAACCAAAGCATTGAAAATATTTGTCATTTTATACATTGTTCTCCCCATATAGTATTACATTTCTACAAAGGAAGGAGGAGAAAAGTGCTTTTTTTACATCTTTTCTCTTTGGCCCAACTGGGTCATTATAATTTCACAGCATTCAGTTCAAATTTGTTTGTTCTGATTAGTTTTTCCATTTGCTTATTTTACTTTGAATCCATTCATATAAGTCTTACCATGCCTATTGGTATTCATTGTACTCATTTGTTTTTTTTCTTAGAATGGAGTAATATTCCATTACATATATGTACCACAATTTGTTAAGCTATTCTCCAATAATTTGGCATCTTTTATGGCTTCTGGTACTTTACCACTATAAAAAGTATTGCCATTTGTATTTTTGGTGTATATGACGTTTGTTTTATGGATGACTCCTTGGAGTATATGACTAGCAGTGGTATCATCTATTCAAGGAATATGATCATTTTAGTTAGTAACTTAGCATAGTTCCAAATTACTTTCCAGAGCAATTTCAATCTCTACCCATAGTCAGCTCATTAGCCAATCTTTTCACAATCCCACCAACACTGATTCTTCTCATTTATTGTCTTCTTAGTCATTTATTGTCTTATTGTCTTCTTATGTTCAGTGTGAGGTAAAAGCTCAGAATTATTTTGATTTGCATTTCTATTATCATTACTGATTCAGAATATTCTTTCATATGGCTAACAGTTTACAATTCTTCCTTTGAGAATTGTTTCCTCAGATCCTTTGAACACAAGGCTTAATTCTAAAATCTACTAATGGTTCCTTTATTTATGCTAATTTGAATACTGTTTCCTTTCTATTGCTGGCAGTAAAATCCCATTCTGGGAATTCTAGATAACAAAGTGATTTTTATGCCCTGGAGGTTACAACAAATTCTCTAAAGTAAGTCTTTAAACAACATATGCTCTCTTTGATCCTTCCCAATGTCATAGACCCTCTTCTTTAGGAAAATGACAGATTGAGCTATTTCCATTTTTAAAAAAAGTTTTGGAGGAAATGAAGAGAGTAAGTAGGTAGAGGAAAACTAAGCTGAACATGTAAGTTCTAAGTTTTGTCTCAAGTAGTAATTACCTTCCTCCTTTGCTTCTCAAGTAGGTCGATCAACAGTGTTAGTAAAAAAATATTGAAACCTATTGAAACTGACAAATAATGCACATTTGGACAAACACACTCACTCACACATACACATACACTATGAAGTTTGAGAACATTAGAGAAAAAGATGGATATAGTTCAGAAAGAAACTATGATATTTAATTTCTAGAATATCTATAATAGCTAAAATATCTAGTTATCCCCACAATTGTGTGAGAATTTTTATGAAGAAAAAAGGAAAGGGAAAGTAATGATTTCTCTTCAGATAAAGCTGAAGCATATATAGAGGACATATGTCAACTATACTAGATGTCCATAAGGTTATTAACCTATTCAGTCTATTAAATGTTTTATTCAGTAAGCATTTAAGTTTCTAACAAGTGCAAAGGAATGGATTATGAATGAATAAAGCAAAGGATTCTCCAACCATTGTCTCACTTGATATATGAAGGATAAAACTCACTTTTCCACTTATTCACTTTAACAGTTCTGTGAAAAATTTTTACTTCCCTCCATTTCTTCTGGGTATAGCTAGGTGGTACAAGAGATAGAGTGCCAGACATGGAATCAGGAGGACCTGAGTTCCAATTTGAACTCTGACACTTACAAGCTGTGTGACCTTGAAGTAATTTAACCCTGTTTGCCTCAATCTCCTTCTCCATAAAATGAGCTAGAGAAGGAAATGACAAACCACTCCAGGAACTTTGTGAAAAAAATCCAAAATGGGGACACAAAGACTCAAACAACTGAAATAACTATACAATAACAATCATTTCTTGTCTGTTTACTACTTCTCTGCTTTTAAGTTCAGGGGACTCTCTCCTTGAAGGACAGAATGCAAAGCAAAGCTAGAGACAGAATGTGGACTAAAATCAGATTATACTTTTCTTCATGTAAAAAATAGGATTGCCTACATTTCTAGTCCTGCTAGTTTTGTTTGTTTACTGAAGCTCTTGAGATATATTGGATCATGGATATTTTGCCCTCAGTTATTCTCAGAGTTGTCTGATTATTTAAGAATAAAATTCATGTTGTCTTTCTCATTCTCATCCAGAAACTCGAAACTACCTGCATTAGATCACAGTCTGAGTGGGCCAGAAAAATTATATTTAAATCTATAGGAAATCATCCCATAGATGATTAGATAAAAGAGAACTAATTAAGACTTCAAATTTAAGACCCTTATTCCTATTCCTTAATCTTTATTTCCCACATAATTTTTTAATAAACTTAACAAAACTCTTCATATTTTTTGTGTTCTATCACCAAATAACAATTACACTTCACACAGGGAGGAAGATGCAATGTGTCATAGTAGTGAAGAGAATAATGAATTTGCAGAAGAAGACCTGAGGTGACCTCTGATGTTTACAACTTCTGGGATATAGGACATAATGACTAATCTTTCTGGAACTCAGTTTCAAAGAAGAAGGAGGAAAAGGAAGAGGAAGAGATCAGAGGAGGAAAAATAAGAGAAAAGAAGGAGGAGCAGGAGGAAGAGAAGGAAAAGGAGGAGAAGAGTAAGAATAAATTGAAGGAGGGGAGAAAAAGGACAAGGAAGGGGAGCAAGGCAATGAGGAAGAAGAAGAAGAAGAAGAAGAAGAAGAAGAAGAAGAAGAAGAAGAAGAAGAAGAAGAAGAAGAAGAAGAAGGAGAAGGAGAAGGAGAAGGAGAAGGAGAAGAAGGAGGAGGAGAAAGAAGAGGAGGAGGAGAAAGAAGAAGAAGAAGAAGAAGAAGAAGAAGAAGAAGAAGAAGAAGAAGAAGAAGAAAGAGAGAAAGAAAGAAAGAAAGAAAGAAAGAAAGAAAGAAAGAAAGAAGAAAGAAGAGGAGGAGGAGGAGAAAAGAAAAAAATCTGGATTCAAGTCTATGAAGTAGATTTATATAGTAGGGTCTAAATTCATAGTGTGATTCTATCCTTAGGATTCACAGTAAACTCCCTCTGCTCTGTCTCCCTCAGTTATCACTCAGATGTTTTCTTTCACTTTAACCTCCTTTAATCTCATCTTACATGATAAAATGGCCTTATTCCTTACAAAAGGTTTATGGTTCTGCTCCTTCAAATAATCTTATTCTATCCCATCTCTTTTTAGCAGATTGCCTCCTCTGTTAACCCCAATTTCACTTCTTCAGTCTCCCTACCAACTCATTTTATACTGCCTACAAATATTCCCTTCTCTCCCTTATCCTGAAAAAAAAAACAAACCCTCATTTGATCCTTCTATCCTTGGTAATTATCATCCTATTTCTCTTCTGCCCTCTATAACTAGACTCCTCAATAAAGACTATTTATGGTAAGTGCTTCTACTCTCTTTCCTTTCACTCTCTTCTTAACCCCTTACTATTAGACTTTCAATCTTATCATTTCACCAAAATTAATTTCTCCAAAGTTACTAATGATTTTTATTACTAAAAAGGCTTTTTCTCTATTCTTATTCTTCTTGACCTCTCTACAGACTTTGACATTGTTGATCACCATCTTCTTAAAACTCTTTTCTTTAGTTTTTTTTTTTTTTTGGGGGGGGGCAAAGGAGGACACCTCTCTCTTGTTTCTCCTTCTACTTATCTGATCACCCTCTGTGTCCTTTGCTGGATCCTCTTCCTGATCATACTATCTAATCATGGGTGTCCCTTGGGGTTCTGTCTTGGATCCACTTCTTTCCTCTTCCCATACCATTTCACTTGGGAATTACATCAGTTCTCATGGACTCAATTACCATCTCTATGCTTATGATTCAAAAATCTATCTTGCCCCAAACTCTCTGCTAAACTCCAATTTAATATCTCTAATTACCTTTCAGGGTCCAGGAACTGGATGTCTAGTAAACATCTTAGGATCAATATATCCAAAAATGGAATTGTAAACATCACTTATCACCCTCCTACCTTCTTAATTACTATGGAAAACAACACTATACTCAAAGCTCCTCAGACTCACAACCTAGGAGTCATCCTGGATTCATTTTCTCTCACCTGTCATACCTGTTGAGGTCAAGAAACCATAAAATGTAGAGTCTTAAGGTTTAGAGGTGCTTGAGACCCCAAAATATCAAAACACAATTCCTGCCAATGAATTCAACTCAAGCCTTCTCTCAGCCAAAGAAAAGCAAAGTTTATTAAAGATTTGCCATAATGGGTAGACTCTTAAGGAGCCTTGGGATCTGTGATTCTTGTACTGGACAAGTGGGCTAAAATGATCTGACGGAGTGAATCTGTGCCAGATCATTATCTGGCATTCTCTCAATAAGAGGTCTTATATACAGAAAGGTTGTGGGAGGAATCTATGTGTGATCTAGAGGAGGAGTTTAGGGAGGGTCTTCAGGAGAACTCAAATGAGGTCAGACTCCAATGATGAGAGATTGAGGGTGAGAAGTAGCCGGAAACTACCTGGAGATAAGACAATGGAGGGCTAGGCTAGTTTAAGGGTGGATAGATATTTTAGGAAAATCCAGAGTGGGAAGTAGCTGACAAAGGAGGGCTAGGCTCGTAACAGAGATTTGGGTCAAGCCACAAAGGAAGGCTTATAGCCTCAGCAAATGCCTCATCAAATGGGAAGATTCAATCAGAGTTCAAGATGGGGTTCCCAGAGTCTGTACCTCACCAATTTCCAATCTTTTGTCAGTGTCTGTTATTTTCACCTTTGTAACACCTGTTACACATGCTCCCTTCTCTTTATTGCCATCACTTAGAGCAGGTCATCTCACCACATGTTTGGATGATTACAATAGACTGCTTGTGGATCTACCTGCTTCAAGTTTCTTCCCATTCCAATCCATCCACTATTCAGCCACTAAAATGATTTTCCTAAAGTTCAGGTCTGATCATATCACTCCTACTCAATAAACTTAATGCATGACGGATCAAATACAAAGAGATATTTGATATTCAAAGTCTTCTGTAATCTAGCTCCCTCCTATCTCTCCAGTCTTCTTAAACCTTACTCCCTAAAACACATTCTTCAATCTCATGACACTGGCCTCCTGCTTGTTTCTTGAACAAGATACTCCATCTCTCTGCTCTAGGCATTTTCTCTAGTTGTCCCCAATGTCTGGAACACTCCCCCACATCCCCTCTGAGTACTGACATCCCTGGCTTCCAATCTGATCTTCAGCAAGAAACCACCTTCTCTTACCCCTCTTCATTACACTGCCTTTTCTTTTATAATTACATCCTATTTTTCCTAGTAATAGTTTGCTTCCTATAAATTTGCTTTCATGTTGTCTCTCCTAGATTTTAAGCTCCTTGAAAGCAGTAACTTTCTTGTCTTTTTTTTTTATTCCCCACTGCTTAACACAATGCCTAGAACATAGTAGGAACTTAATGAATGTTTACTGATTAATTGAATGTGGCCCTAGATAGAGAGCAAACTTTCTAACAATGGCTTGGGGTGGAGCAACCAAATCTGTTCTGGGAAAGATCATTTTCTCTTGTGCCTAATGCACCATCATGTTGTAAACAAAGGAGCACCCAGAAATATAAGGACAAGGTTGTCCACCAGTGGAAATTAGAAATTATATCAAGTTCAGAAAATATATATATTTAAGCAGAAGAAATTAAAGAAAACCATCAAAAGGAAGGATAGGTTAGAATAGGGTCAACCATTATTCCTCTGAGGAGGTGTGTTTCTCTCCCTGTTCCTGCTCCTGGGTAAGCAAGTTCCTCTTGTTAAACACAAATAGTCACATGTACCTCCACATTTGTCTATTCAGATAGAAGTCATCTCTTACAGACATGTAGGGAGGAATGGAAGATGGGGTAGGCACCAGTTGGTAACTTAGACAAACTACCACCTCTCCCTTTTTCTGTCCTTGTTTTCCATGTGAGGGAGGAAAGAAAATAAGGAGGGAAGAAGTTTTATTAGATGACCTCTGCAAATGAAGGAGGATGGTATGCATGCTAGACCCCTGAAAAAAAGACCATGTCTTTAGAACCTGAAACTCAAAACCCCTGAACCCGTATCTCTGGAGTTCTGCTGAAGCACCCAACCTATCCTAGTTAATAATCCTTTTAACTGCCCTTTCATTGTAGCCCTCATTGTCTGCACCTGGTCTATCCAGACTACTTGCCACTCCTAGATCCCATCCAGATCTTCCCAGCCTTTCTGCATAAAAGTAACAATTTTTAACCTCATCAACTGCGAACATTCCTTAAGAGTCTGGCCAGCTTGAATTGGCATCACAAACAGTGCAGAATCACTAGGAGTCTGACCTACTTCTATTGGTGCTACAATAAACTCATTACTTGGATTGAAAGAAGGCTTGAGAGGTTGAATCCTTTCAAGGAAGACCCCCACCCCGTACCCTTGCATTTTGGGGTTCCTAGCACCCCTAAACTGAAACAGCATCACTTCTTACTCTGACCTTATTTTTATAATCAGAAGATTGGTGAACAAACCTATTTTTGTGTTTATGTCAATAGCTCACATTTATATAAAGTTTTAAGGGTCATGTGGAGAAAATGTACAAAACCTGTATGCTCTGTGTTTAAGGGAAACAGCTCTCTAGAAATAGAAAATATTTTTGCAGGCAAAAATAGCCTAAAGAGTTGTATATTATTAAAGAAAGATAAAATCTTAGACTAAGTCTATCGAAATGGCAGGCCTCTATTTTAAATCTTCAGTCCTATCTGATTCCTTTTTAGGCTTGTAAAGCCTTATATACATGTGTATCTCCTAGCCAACTAGGAACTGATCATGAACTGAAACTAATTAAACTTTTTTTTTTAATTTTCTAGTTTTACCTTTTGATTTATTGGCTGTTAGTTAAATAGATCTAAATAGGAGAAATTACTTTTCAGGAGGGTCTTAGGATGTCTGGGCTGAGAAATTCCCCAAAAGTCACAAAACACTTTTCATGCATTATCTCACTTGATCATCACCACTGGCTGATCATCCAATTTTACAGATGTGTAAACTGAGGATTAGAGTAGTTAGTGATTTCTATAAGGTCCTACATAAGGACCTAATAAGTGCCTGAGGCATGACTCAAATCTAGCTCTACCAATCAAATATATTATTTTTAAAACAGCCAACAAACAATACAGAATTATCCCCTGCATCTCTCATATAATCATGTGCCTGAAAAGATGTTCTTTTTTATAATTACCAAATTTTATGCAAAACTCTGTCAGTTTCCTTCTCATGTTCTCATACCCTCAATGTATGCATAAACCATTTCCATATAGCTTTAATAGAGATAAGAAAGTAGACCTCTGGGTTAGTAGTTCAATTCATTGAAAAAAATCTCTTAGCCACACCACTGTGCTAGTTGTTAAAATGTTCCACAACTTAATTTTTAGCAATAATACTGTCTAAAATCCTTATCTTTCTTTTTATATATTCTCTTCGAGATGGTTTGAAAATTGATCCCTGAGAGGCCTTAAATTATATTGCTTTCTGTAAAGATTTTTGAGATAATTAAAACACAGTATCATGGGATCCTGATTCTTTTAAACAACCAAAAAAGAGTAATGTTTTCCCAACCATAAGCATATACATATAAAAATAAATGAGGTGATAACTTTGGGGCCTGACTCAGTTCTGGAGTTGAATAGAAAATTTATAGACAATACATCAAACATGCTTCCACCATCCCAATCCCCATAATAGTATGCAATATATAGTCAAAATAGAGTGAACAGTCATTTTGACACCTTTTTGAAATGCTAATGAAGATTATGTCTGGATTCAATAGGAATTTGCACATATTTAATTCTAAAACTAGAGCTTTTATTTATTATATATTTAATTTGCACATATTTAATTCTTTTTTTTTTAAACAAATACTTTATTAACTTCTGTTTTACATCATTCATTTCCGCCAGATTTTGAGTTACAATCATTTTCCCCCCATTATTCCCCTACCCAACCTCCCAGAATAGCAGTCCCACAAGATATCGCTTCCTCCAATCTGCTCTCTCCCATACCTTCTCCCATACCCCCATCGACTTTTCCATTAGAGGAAGATGAATCTTTGTGTCCCAATGCCTGCACATCTTATCTCCCAATTACAGGCAAAAGAGTATTAATAATAGTATTTATATATATTTGAAACATTTAATGTTACGACCTCAAATTTCAGATCCATTTCCTTCCTCCCTTGTCACCCATTCCTTCTTGGGATATAAGTAATTCAGTATATGTTGTACATGTCTAGCTATGCAAAACATTATCATAGTAGATATATTGTACAAGGCTGCTTATAATTCCCTCACACTCATCCCACCCCCCACCTGGTCCATTCCCTACATGATCCTGTCCCTCTTCTATAGTGGGTACTTCCAACCTCCCCTCACCCCAAGGATGCCCTCCCATCCATCATCCCTCCTCTCATCCCCCTTCCCCCTATCCTGCTGCAGGTTGAGATATCCCATTTAGTATGTATGTCATTCTCTCCCTGAACCAAATTCAATGTGAATGTGGTTTTGCCTTTTTAGCCTTCCTTATTCTCCTCCTCCTTTGCACCCACTTCCCCTACATGAGATAGTTTACCCTACCATGTCTCTCCCCATCTCCTCTTGCCACTTTCCTCTCTCACCTCATAATTTCATCCCTTGAGTACTCTCCCTTCCCGACAAAATCAACCTATGCCCTCTATCCATATATAACTGTAACCATATACACACACCTTCACATATGTATTCATATGACCACACCCCCTTCATCCATTATTTTCATAGTGAGAAAGATATCATCAGTCACAGATATTGCTTTTCCATATAGGAATGTAAATAGTTCAACTTTGATAAGTTCCTTTTGATTTCTTTTCCCTGATTACCTTCTCAGGCATCTCTTACTTCTTGCGTCTGGATGTCAAATTTTCTATTCAACTCTGGTTTTTTCCTCAAGAATGCTTGAAAGTCCTCTATTCCACTGGATGACCATATTTTCCCCTGAAACAAAATACTCAGTTTTGCTGGGTAGGTGACCCTTGGGTTCATTCCCAGTTCTTTTGCCCTCTGGAATATCATATTCCATGCCCTTCGATCCCTCAGTGTAGAAGCTGCCAGGTCCTGGGCTATTCTGATTGTGTTTCCACAATATTGAAATTGTTTCTTCCTGGCTGCTTGGAGTATTTTCTCCTTGATCTGGGGATTCTGGAACCTGGCTATAATATTCCTGGGAGTTTTCTTTTGGGATCTTTTTCAGGAGGTGATCTGTGGATTCTTTCAACCTCTATTTTGCCCTCTGGATCTAAAACATCAGGGCAGTTTTCCTTGAGAATTTCTTGAAGGGTGATTTCTTTCCTTGATCATGGCTTTCAGGTAGTCCAATAATTTTTAAATTGTCTCTCCTGGATCTATTTTCCAGGTCAGTGGTTTTTCCCATGAGATATTTCACATTGCCTTCTAATCTTTCGTTTGTTTGGATCTGCTTAACAGCATCTTGATTTCTCATAAAGTCATTAGCTTCCATTTGCTCCAGTCTAACTCTGAAGGAATGAATCTCCTCAGTGAACTTTTGAGATTCTTTTTCCATCTGGCAAATTCGACTTTTAAGGCATTCTTCTCCTCATTGCCCTTTTGGGCCTCCTTTGCCATTTGAGTTAGTCTATTTTTTAAGGTGTTGTTTTCCTCAGTCAGGCTGTTGACCCTCATTTCATACTTTTCCTGCATCCTTCTCATTTCTCTTTCCAATTTTTCCTCCACTTCTCTTATTTGATTTTTAAAGTCCTTCTTAAGGTCCTCTATGGCCTGCAACCCGCTCATGTTTTCCCCTGGGGCTTTTGGAGCAGGACTTCTGACCTCACAGTCCTTTTCCCGCTCTATGCCCCCAAAATAGGAGTCTAGGGTTGCATTTTTCTGTTTCCTTTGCCTTGGCATGTTGCCACTTAATTGCTTGACTTTTGGGCTTGTTGCCACACTATGGCTTTAAGGCCAGATAGAGGAATTTTCATCCCGAACGTGTGGGGGGCAACTTCCGTTTCTGGCAAGCTGTAAACCCACCCACAACTTCCACCCTAGATCACAATCCAGATCCAGGGAGGTTAAAGCAAGAGCGATTACCCCCCAAGACTGATCGCTGGATCTCCCCACGATTTGTAGGCTGGGAGCCGGAAATGCCTCTGAAAACTACAAAGTGGCGTGTCTCCTCAGCAGCTTCTAGCCCCCAGGGGAGGGAGCTGACGCATTCCCCAAATACAGGTCCCAAAGTCCATAGGACACTAACCTCTTACTTTGTCCTAGGCAAGTCTATGTTGATAATTCTGGGGTCGCCACAGTTCCTGGTGTTCTGGGGTTCCTCCAGCCGGCTGCTGGCCCTGCCGCCCTGGGGCTAAAACCTCGGCTCACGTGGACCTGGGCTCGGCTCGGCTCAGCTCCTGTCTGCGCTCTGCGCGCTGCCGGCTCCCAGACCACTGCGCTGGTCCTTCCTGCAGGGTGCTGGGCTGTCCTCAGCGGGAGGTTAGCTTCTCTGTGTCGTTCTGTGGGTGCTGGGGCTCCAGAAGTTTTTCAGAGTCCTTTTTTACATAGTTTGTGGAGAATCTGGGGGCAGAGAGGCTTGGAGGAGCTGTTTCTACTCCGCCATCTTGGCCCACATATTTAATTCTAAAACTAGAGTTTTCTCCCTAAGGGCAGGGAAGTGTGAAAAATAAAACACTGATGCACAGTAAGATAACAGTTTAACCCTATAGCCATTGCCATAATTTCATTTCTAATATATAAAAGTGATTATGTGACACCCAAACACATTATTTGTAAAAACAAACAACTTAGAAATACTTAAGAACCTCAATCAATACCATAACTGCCAATGTTCCCAGAGAATTGACAATGAAACATTGTATCTACCTCTTGACAAAGAGATGACATACTCAAGATGAAAAATAAGACATATATTCTTGGACACAGTCAATGTGGGAATTTGTTTCACTTAAATATGAATATTTATTATAAGAGCTTTATTTTTCTTTTTCCCAATGGATAGAAAAAGAGAAGAAATAAAAAGACAGAAATGAAGGTTCTTGAGACTTTTTTTTTAATGCAGAGAAGAAAACCCAGAAATGCAGATAGTTTTGAGAGGTAGAGGTGGAGTATATTATATGCCTATAAAGAAAAGCAAGTTGCACATCAATCAATCAGTCAGTCAGTCAGTCAGTTAACATTCATTATATGCCCACTATGTGTCAAGCACTGTGTTAAGCACTGTGAATAGGAAAAGAGGCAAAACACAGTCCCTGCTCTCAAGCAATGCAATATTAATGGAGAAGTTGTCAGGTTCCAAGGAAGTCATTTGAGAAGAGAAATTGTTCTAGGCAAAGAGGAACAGTCAACCTGGAGCAAAGAGATGAGTATCTGATTGTTCGTTGAACAGAATGTCACTGGGGGAGTTCATGGGGACAACTTTTAGGTGCTGAGTATACAGTATAAGAATACTGAAAAGCAAAGGAGGGAGTTGCTAAGATATGAAAGGTTTTGTATGCCAAACAGAAGATTTTCTACTCTATTCTAGAGGTGAAAGAGAGCCATCAGTATTTATTGAGTATGGGTGTAAAATGGTTAGACTAAGCACTATGGTGGCTGATTTGAGAATGAATTGAAGTGGGGAGAGAATGTTAGCCATCAGATCTACCTGCAACTGCAATGCTCCAGGAATAATGTTATTGCTGACGACCTTCACTGGGGTGATGGCAATATCAGAGAAAAGATTGCATATTTGAGAGATGCTGCAAAGGTGAAATCAATAGGACTTAGCAAGAGAATGGATATGAAGAGTCAGAGATATTGAGGAGTTGAGGATGACATTTAGATTGTATGGACTTGGCAGATGGTGGTTCCTTAACATTTAGAGGGAATTTTGGATAAAGGAAAGGTAATAGATTCAGTGTTGAATATATAGTGTTGTTCAGTTATTCAGTTGTGTCTGACTCTTCATGACTCCATGGATCATGACACACTAAGCCCTTCTATCCTCCACTATCTCTCAAAGTCTATCCAAGTTCATGTTCATTGTTTCCATGGTGCTATCTATCCATTTCCTCCTCTGTTGTACTATTTTTGTTTTGACATCAATCTTTCCCGCAGTCAGGCTCTTTTTCTGTATGATCATTATGTGGCCAATGTATTTAAGATTCAGTATTGGACTTTAGAGTGAAGAGTATGAATTGTTTTCTTTAAGTATTACTGATTTGATCTCCTTGCTCTCCAAGGGACCCTCAAAAGTCTTATACAGCAAACATTGATTCTGATGTCCTCAGCTCTCCTTGTTGTTTGTGTGTGTGTGTGTATGTGTGTGTGCTTATGCATATATATGTACATTGCATGTATGTACATGTATAACACATAAACATACATATATATTATGCATGGTATGTATTAACCTTCAAACCAACTTTTATACTCTTCTTTTACTGTTATCAAGAGGCTTCCGAATTTTCACCTTTTGCCATTAGAATGGTATAGTTTGCATATCTGAGATTTTTGATATTTCTCCTGAATTTAATTCTGACTTTTTATTTAAATTAATTAACTTTATTTCTGACTTTTGATTTGTCCAGTATGGAAATAAATAAGATGACAATAAACAGCCTTGTCAATACCCTTTTTTCAACCTTAAACTAATCAGTTGTTCTATGTTAAGTTCAAACTGTTGCTTCTTTTTTTCTAAACATTTGGTTTTAAAACTTTGAATTCCAGATTCTTTCCCTTCTCCCTTGTCACCCACCCTTACTGGGAATATAAGCAATTCAATAAAGGTTATACATGTGTAGTTACACAAAACATTTCCATAGTGGATATATTGTGAAAGACTGATTATAATTCCCTCCATCCTATCCTGCCACCCACTTGTTCTATTCTCTACTTTGACCCTGTCTCTTTTCAAAAGTGTGTGCCTCTAACTACCCTACCCCCCAATCTGCCATTTCTTCTGCCATCCCCCCTTACATCCCCTTCCCCCAATTTAATGTAGCATAAGATACCCAGTTTAGTGTGAGTATTATTCCCTCCTTAAGCCAAATTCAAAGAGGGAAAATTTGATCCATTCCATTTTGCCTTCCTGCTCTTCCCTACATTATAAGTTTTCTGTTACAATTCAATTGTTCCTATGCCCTCCATCTACGTATACCTGTACACACATATAAACAAATTCACATATGTATTCATATGCACATATACCCTCCTATATCATATATGTATGTATACATATATACATTTATATTCCCTTCAACTCTTCTCATACAGAGAAAAGTTTCGTAAGTTACAATTATTGTTTTTCCATGTAGGAATGTAAATAGTTCAACTTTGATAAGTTCCTTATGATTTCTTTTCCCTGTTTACTTTCTCATGCTTCCATTGCTTATTGTATTTGAATGGCAAATTTTCTACTCAACTCTTTTTTTTTTTATCAAGAATGCTTGAAAGTCCTCTATTTCACTGAAAAGCCATATTTTCCCCTGAAACATTATATACATTTTTGTTGAGTAGGTGATTCTTGGTTTTAATCCCAGCTCCTTTGACCTCCAGAATATCATATTCCAAGCCCTTCAATCCTTTAATGTAGAAGCTGCTAGGTCTTGTGTTATCCTCATTGTGTTTCCACAATATTTAAATTGTTTCTTCTTGGCTGCTTACAATATTTTCTCCTTGATCTGGGAACTCTGGAACCTGGTTAGAATATTTGTAGGAGTTTTCTTTTTGTGATCTTTTTCAAGAGCTGATTGATGAATTTTTCAATTTCTATTTTAGCCTCTGGTTCTAAAATATCAAGGCAATTTTCCATGAGAATTTCTTTTTTTATTAATTTGTTTATTTTTAGTTTATGAGATTCAATTCCATAGTTCCATAGTCAGGTTACAAAAGCGTATTGTAGTAGATGGAATGAAAAATGGTAAAGAGAAAATAAAACCAAACAATGAAAAGAAAAAGATCAAATAGTTTGCTTCCATCAGGAGTCAGTCAGTTCTTTCTAGTTATTTCTCTGGATGTAGGCATCTCTTTTCTTCATGAGTCTTTTTGGATTGACATATCACTGCATTGCTGAGAAGAGTCCAGTCTGTCATAGTTGGTCATCACACATATGGTGTGTCTCTGATTGTATACAAATTTCTCCTGGTCCTATTCTTCTCACTCAGCATCAGTTTGTATAAGCCTCTCCAGGTAAATATGAAGTCCCTCTACTCCTCGTTTCTTATAGCACAATAGTATTCCATTACATGCATATGCCACAACTTGTTTAGCCATTCCCCAATTGATGGGCACCCCTTTAATTTCCAGTTCTTTGCAACCACGAAAAGAGCTGCTACAAATATTTTTATACATATGGGTCTTCCTCCCACTTCTATGATCTCTTTGGGATATAACCCTATAAGTGGTATTGCTGGGTCAAAGGGTATGAAATTATTGATAGCCCTTTGGGCATATAATTCCAGATTGCTCTCCAGAATGGTTGAATAAGTTCACAACTCCACCAGCAATGCATTAGTGTTCCAATTTGCCTATATCCTCTCCAGCATTTGCCATTTTCCTGTTTTGTCATCTTAGCCAATCTGACCAGTGAGATGTGGTATCTCAGAGTTGTTTTGATTTGCATTTCTCTAATCAATAGTGATTTAGAGCATTTCTTCATATGCTTATAGATATCTTTAATTTCTTTCTCTGAAAACTGCCTGTTTATATCCTTTGACCATTTATCAACTGGGGAATGACTTGTATTCTTATAGATTTGACTCAATTCTCTGTATATTTTAGAAATGAGTCATTTATCAGAGACATAGGTTGTAAAAATTCTTTCCCAATTTCCCACCTCCCCCTTGATCTTGGTTACATTGGCTTTGTTTGTACAGAAGCTTTTCAATTTAATATAATCAAAATTATCCATTTTACATTTTATAATGCTCTCTAATACTTGTTTGGTCATATAGTCTTTCCCTCTCCACAAATATGACAGGTACACTATTCCTTGCTTTCCCAGATTGCTTACAGTATCATCCTTTATACCTAGATCATGCACCCATTTAGACTGGATTTTGGTATATGGTGTGAGATAATGGTCTATGCCCAGTTTCTGCCATATTATATTCCAGTTTTCCCAGGAGTTTTTGTCAAATTCTTATCACAAAAACTGGGGTCTTTGGGTTTATCAAACAATAGATTACTATACTCATTAACTGCACCCAATCTATTCCATTGATCCACTACTCTATTCCTCAACCAGTACCAAGCAGTTTTGATGATGGCTGCTGTATAATACAGATTAAAATCTGGTATAGCTAGTCCACCTTCCCTAGCATTTATTTTCAATAATTACCTTGATATTCTAGACCATTTGTTTTTCCAAATAAATTTTGTTACTATTTTGTCTAACTCTATAAAGTAGCTTTTTTGGTAAATTGATTGGTTTGGCATTAAATAGATAATTTAGTTTGGGTAAAATGGTCATTTTTATTATATAAGCTCCACCCAGCCAGGAGCAATTGATATTTTTCCAATTAGTTAGATCCGACTTTATTTGTGAGAAGAGTTTTGTAGTTTTGATCATATAGGTCCTGGGTTTGTTTTGGCAGGTCAATTCCCAAATATTTTATAATGTCTACAGTGACTTTAAATGGGATTTCTATTTCTATTTCTTGCTGTTGAATTTCATTAGAGATATACAGGAATGCCAAGGATTTATGTGGGTTTATTTTATATCCTGCAGTTTTGCCAAATTTGTTTATTGTCTCAAGTAGTCTTTTTACTTGATTCTCGAAGTATATCATCATATCATCTGCAAAGAGTGATAGCTTAGTCTCTTCTTTGCCCAATTTGATTACTTTGATTTATTTTTCTTCTCTAATTGCTACTGCTAACATTTCTAGTACCACATTGAATAAGAGGGGTGATAGTGGACACCCTTGTTTCTCTCCCAATCTCACTGGAAATGCTTCTAGTTAACCCCATTGCATATAATACTTGCTGATGGTTTTAAATAGATGCTATCTACTATTTTAAGGAAGGTTCCGTGTATTCCTATACTTTCTAGTGTTTTTAATAGGAATGGATGTTATACTTTGTCAAAAGCCTTTTCAACATCTATTGAGACAATCATGTGGTTTCTGCTAGTTTTATTGTTGATATGATCAATTATACTGATGGTTTTCCTAATATTAAATCATCCTTGCATTCCTGGAAAAAATCTTACCTGATCAAAGTGTATTGTTCTTGTGATAAGTTGTTGCAGTCTTTTAGCTAATATTGTATTTAAAAATTTTGCATCTAAATTCATGAGGGAAATTGGTCTATAATTTTCTTTCTCTGTTTTATCTCTTCCTGATTTAGGAATCAGTACCATATTTGTGTCAAAGGAAGAATTTGGTAGGACACCTTCTTCACTAATTTTCCCAAATAGTTTGTAGAGAATTGGAATCAATTGTTCTTTAAATGTTTGATAGAATTCACTAGTAAACTCATCTGGCCCTGGACATTTTTTCCTAGGGAGTTCACTGATGGCTTGTTTGATTTCTTTTTCTGAAATGGGTTTAAGTAATTTACTTCCTCTTTTGTTAATCTGGGCAATTTGTATTTTTGTAAATATTCATCCATTTCACTAAGATTGTCATATTTATGTGCATACAATTGGGAAAAATAATTCCTAATTATTGTTTTAATTTCCTCTTCGTTGGAGGTAGATTCACACTTTTTGTTTATGATACTCATAATTTAGTTTTCTTTTTTCTTTTTTTTTATCATATTGACTAAGGGTCTATCAATTTTATTGATTTTTTTCATAAAACCAGCTCTTAGTTTTATTTATTAATTTAATAGTTTTCTTAATTTCAATTTTATTAATCTCTCCTTTGGTTTTCAATATTTCTAATTTAGTACAAAATTGGGGATTTTCAATTTGTTCTTTTTCTAGCTTTTTCAATTGCATGGCCAATTCATTGACCTCCCTTTTCTCTAATTTGTTCATGTATGTAATCAGGGATATAAAACTTCCCCTAAGAACTACCTTTAATTCATCCCACAAATTTTGGTATGTTGTCTCATTATTATCATTCTCTTGAATGAAATTACTGATTGTTTCTATAATCTCTTGTTTGACCCACTCATTGTTTAGGATTAAATTGTTTAATTTCCAATTCATTTTAGTCTGTCTTTCCATGGCCCTTTATTGCATATAATTTTATTGCATCATGATCTGAGGATGATGCATTTAATATTTCTGCCTTTCTGCACCGAATTGTGAGGTTTTTATGCCCTAGCATATGTTCTATTTTTGAGTATGTACCATGTACCACTGAGAAGAAAGTAAATTCATTTTTATCCCCATTCAGTTTTCTCCAGAGAGCTATCATATCTAGTCTCTCTAAAATTCTATTTGCCTCCTTAACTTCTTTCTTGTCCATTTTGAGGTTAGATTTATCAATTTCAGAAAGGGGGAGATTAAGGTCCCCCACTAGTATTGTTTTGCTATCTATTTCTTCCTCTAATTCCTTTAAATTCTCATCTAGGAATTTGGATGCTATACCACTTGTTGCATATAGGTTAAGCTTCATTCTTGATGGTGCCTTTTAGCAGGATATAGTTTCCTTCCTTATCTCTTTTAATTAGATCTATTTTTGCTTTTGCTTTATGTGCTTTACCCCTGCTTTTTTTTTTTTTTTTTTTTTTTTTTTTTACTTTAGCTGAGGCATACTAAATTTACTCCAGCCTTTTATCTTTACCCTGTGGGTAGCCCTTTGTTTCAAATGTGTTTCTTATAAACAGCATATTACAGGATTATGGTTTTTAATCCATTCTGCTATCTGCCTCTGTTTTATGGGAGAGTTCATCCCATTCACATTCACAATAATGATGACTATCAGTCTCTTTCTCTCCATCCTATTCCCTCCCCTGCTTACGTTTTTGTTTCTTCCTTCTCCCTTCCCCTCCTTGAAATTTTCCCTTTTGAACACCCCCTCCCTCAGTGTTCCCATTCAGTAACCCCCCTTCTTCACCTACCCTACCCCCTTACTACTATTTCCCTCCCTCTAATCCCCCACTTTGTTCTCCTTTTTATCCCCCCTCTTCCTCTCCTACTGCCTATAGGACACAATAAATTTTTATACTTATCAGAGTATATTACTCCCGGTTTGACACCAAACCAGTGAGAGTAAATTTCAAAGAGTGCTCTTCTCCCTCCCTCCTTTTCCTCTATTTAATGAATTTACATGTCTCTTCATATTAGAATCTTAAACTTAACTGATTATGTTGATCCATCTTTGAACCAGAACCAGTGAGAATAGTGTTTAAATGATGTTCCTCTCCCTCTTTCTTTCCCCTCTATTATAGTGTGTTTTTATACCTCTTTGTGTGGCATACTTTACCTTTTTCTATCTCATCCTTTCTTGTATAATATTATAGTCCCTTTGATCCCCTTAATAAGGATTTTTTTTATCTTCAGGTTAGTTCATTCATACCCATACCCTCTGTCTATGTGTAAACCTTTTAAAGGTCATGATAATCATATAAATTTCAATATTGACAGTTATCAGCTCCTCATATAGAGATATGAACATTTTACTTTCGTTTCATCCCAAATTATGTGCATGTGTTCATGTATGTATGTGTGAGTCTGTGTTTTCCCTGTTTACCTTTTTCTTGAATTTCTTGACGGATGATTTCTAGGTTCTTTTTTTTTTTTATCATGGCTTTTAGGTAGTCCAATAATTTTTAAATTATCTCTCCAGGATCGATTTTCCAGGTCAGTGGTTTTTCCAATGAGACATTTCACATTGCCTTCTATTTTTTGTTTGTTTGTATGTTTTTAATAATATCTTGATTTCTCATAAAATCATTAGCTTCCATTTGCTCCAATCCAATTTTGAAGGTATTGTTCCCTCAGTGAGTTTTTGAAATTCCTTTTCCATCTGGAAAATTCAGCTTTTTAAGGCATTCTTCTCCTCCTTCGTTTTTTAGGCATCTTTTGCCATTTGAGTTACGCTATTTTTAAGGTGTAATTTTCTTCAGTCAGGCTGTTGATTCACTTTTCATGATTTTATTGCATCATTCTCATTTCTCTTCCCAATTTTTCCTCCACTTCTCTTACTTGATTTTTAAAATCCTTCTTGAGCTTCTTGATGGCCACCAGTAACCAGTTCATATTTTTCTTGGAAGCTTTTGGTGCAGGACTTCTGATTTTGTTGTCTTCCTCCTGATCCATGCTTTAATCCCTTTTTTGGTCCCCCCAAAAGGAATCTAAAGTTGGATTGCTGTGCTTACTTTGCTTTCTTTGCTCGCTCATGTTGCCACTCAGTTACTTGACTTTTGAGCTCTTTGCCACAGTAGAACTCTGTTTCTAGAGAGGAGAGCTTTGTCCCAAATTGCTGGGGTTTTCGCAGCTTCTGGAGCTATTAGTTGGGTACCCTCTCTGACACCCACACGAACTCTTGTTCACTGGTCACAGACCCCAGGAACACCACCCAAGATCCAAGCAGGTTAAAGCAAGAATGATTACCCTCTGAATGGTCACTTGGTCCCTCTATGATCTGCAGGCAAAGAGCTCTGAAGCAGCCATGTGGATGCAGCTGCATGGCTGCCATGCCTCCATGGCTACTCACCCTGGGGGCAGGAGCCAGACTGCTCCTCCATCCCTCCCTGTTCCAACAGAGTTCCACACTGACCTTTTACCTTCTTTGTCTTTGGCATTTGTGAGCTATTATTTCTGGAAACCAACACAGCTTCTAAATACACTCTTCAAAATTCTGCTCAAGCCATTGCTGGTTGGGACCACCTTGGGGCTAATATTGTGGGGTCATGACTGTGATCAGCTCCCAGCAAGCTGTGATGGACCCTTCCTGTCAGCCTTCCAGGCTGCCTTCAGTAGGATATATGTTTCTCTCTGTCACTTTGTGGGTTCTGTAGCTCTAAAATTTGTTTAGAGTCATATTTCATAGGTATTTGAGGTGGTTATGGGGGAATCTCACAGAATTTTCCTGCTTCTAATGCTTCCATCTTGGCTCCACCCTTTAACTGTTGCTTCTTGACACACATATAGGAGACAAATAAGATGATCTAGTACTTCTATTGCTGTGAGGACTTGCCACATTTTGTGGTGTTACATACAGTCAAAAGCTTTAGTGTAGTCAATGGAGCAAAAGTAGACATTTTCTGGAACAATGTAGCTTTCTCCATAATCAAGCAAATGTTAGCAATTTAGTCTCTGGTTCCACTGTCTTTTAAAAAAAAAACTAGCCTGCTCTTCTTATAATTCTTGGTTAACATAATTTTGAAGCCTAACATGTAGAATCTTAAGCATAACCTTGGTATGTGAAATAAGTTCATTTGTACAATAATTTGAACATTCATTGACTTTGTCCTTTTTCAGGTTGAGTTTAAAATGTTTATTTAGACTTCTAATTTGAGAGCTCTGAAAGGTAGTTAGAGATGTGAGGCTAGCTGTCAGCAGAGAGAATAGAACTAGATAAGTAGATTCAAGAATCATTGATGTCAATTGATCGTTAAATCTAAGGGAGCTCACGAGGTTACCAAATGAAGTAGAATAGAGGAAGAAGAGAAGAGACTCCAGGATAAAACCTTGAAGTACGTGTGACTAGGGAGTGTGATCTGTATGAAGATCCAGTCAAGGAGACTAAGAAGAAGCTATCAGATAAATAGGAAAACCAGGAGAGATTGGTGACCCCAAAACCTAGGGAAAAGTTTCATTGGAGAAGAGAGTTATCAACAGCATCAAAAGCTTTAGGAAAGTCAAGGGGAATAAGGAGTGAGAAAAGTCTGTTGGATTTGGCAACTAAGAGATCATTGAGGTGGAGGGGGGATAAAAATTATTGGTAACTTTGAAGACTGTAGTTTCAGTTGATTAATAAGGTTGAAAGCTGGATTGTAGGGATTTTTGAAATGAGTGAGAGGAGAGAAATTCAAGGCAACTATTGTTAAGCAGCCTTCTCTAGGAATTTCGTCACAAAGGGCAGAAAAGATATACCACAATAGTAAACAAGGATGACAAAATTGAGTGAATATTTTTTTTAAAAGCAATTGGGGTTAAGTAACTTGCTCAGGGTAACACAGCTAGTCATTATTTATGTGTGGGTGCTCATCTTCTGAGGCCAGTTTCGATCTCGGGTCATCCCAACTCTGAAGCCGACGCTCTTACTCACTGTGCCACCTAGCCACCCCCAAGCGAATATTTTTTGAGGTTGGGAAAGACCTTTGTATGTTTGTATACAGTAGAGAAGCTGGTAGCCAGAGACTAAAGATAAGTAATAGATGGTGCATACTATTGGAGGAAATGGTATGGAATAGTATTACTTGTGTAGGTATAGGGAGGTGTTATTATTGGCTCAGCACAGGTACCTCTTCCTTGTAGTCTTCCCATATCCACCCTCACCTCCAGGTGAAAATGTTCTTTTCCTCTTCAAATATTCCTAGGACCTTTTGTCTTCGTCTCTCTTTTGCCTTTATCACACTCTACTTTGGATTATACTTATCTGTCCTCATGCTATATTCCCCACTTCATTAGAAAATAACCTATTTGAGAGTTTCAAATGTCCTTTTTTCCTTTGTTTATCCAGATTGTAGGACAATGCCTTTGCACATTAAAACATGTTGATTCTGTAGATTTGGGGATGGGGTTATACTGAATTATTCTGACCACCTGTTAGTTACTGCATGCTGGTAAAACAGTCAAATTTTCCCATAAGCTTTCTCTGACCCTATCATCACTTTATTTTACTTTGTCTCATAAATCATATTTCCCAACCCCCTAGTTATCACTGTGAAGCTCCTCCAAACCTTCTCCACCCTTTAAAGGTAGTGTCCACAATTAATTATGGCACATGAATTGTCTGATTGGGACTGAGTAAATGGAAGTATCCCTTTCTGTTTCTCATCTTTTATACTCCCATTACACAATTTTCAGTAGCCTTGCTTTTGTTTTGTTTGTTTTTAATACCCATGCTACATAGTTGACGTATTTCCTTGGAAATGGGAGAAGGAGAGGTAACAAGAGAGAGTGGGATATGTTGTTTTATTAAAAGTAGTAATTGATTTAATTTAATGGGAGTAGTTTCTCCTTTCACATTTATGCAGCGGACTCCCCTCCCCCATATGGATGATTGATGCTGAAGTTCCCCATTTACTAAGCTTCTCTGTCTTTACTTCTGACACTTCTCTAAGGATTTCTGTAAATTTGACAGACATGGAAGGTTTGCCTATCCAGCTCCCTGTGGAAAGGAGAAAAGGAAGGTCTACTCTTTTGTGTGTGTGTGTTTGTTTTTTGGAGGGCAATTGGGGTTAAGTAACTTGCCCAAGGTCACACGGCTAGGTTTTTGTTTGTGTGTGCATTAAGTGTCTGAGGCCCGATCTGAACTCAGGTCCTTCTGACTCCAGGGCCGATGCTCTACTCACTGCGCCACCTAGCCACCCCAGGAAGGCCTACTCTTACTAAATTTGATGGGCTGAAGGATTTCCATAAACAAAACCAGGGAATTCATTCATTCTAAGCCCACTTCTCTAGATAAGGTGGAAATATCATTAGTATCATCTTTAGAGATGAATGATAATATCCTTCCTTTTGTCCACTCCTCTTTTAACTGGGAGAGGAAGACAAGGGGAGGGTGGGCAGTAGAATAAGAGAAAGATTTAGTGAAAGAACTCTGTTTAAAGGGTTTGTGAGGTCTCTCTTTTTAAGCTCTCCTGAGCCGAGGCTGCGCTTCTCTAATTGGGAGTGTGAGCCGGGGCTATTTCTGGCGCTGGCGCCACTCCAAGAGGGCATCCGCATTTGCAACAAGCGGCGGCGGCGGCGGCGGGAGGAGCCCGAGCAGCGAAGCTTCGCGAGGTCATTCGCTCGCAGTCCGCGTCGCTCCCCCGAAACCCGGAGCTACGCACCGAGCCGGCCCGCTGCCGAACCCCATCCCCCTACCCTTTACCACCTCTTATTAGAGAAGGGGAAGGATGAGTGAATCTAGTTCAAAGTCCAGCCAGCCTCTGGCCTCCAAGCAAGAGAAAGATGGGTCTGAGAAGAGAGGGAGGGGCCGACCCCGAAAACAACCCCCGAAGGAGCCCAGTGAGGCACCAACTCCCAAGAGACCTCGGGGTAGACCAAAGGGGAGTAAGAACAAGGGAGCTGCAAAAGGCCGGAAAACCACCACTGCACCAGGGAGGAAACCAAGAGGTAGACCCAAAAAGCTGGAGAAAGAAGAGGAAGAAGGGATATCCCAGGAGTCCTCAGAGGAGGAGCAGTAACTAAGTCTGCTTAAATCTCGCTACCTCATTCCCCGTGATGATGACAACAGTGGCGGCCCTTTCATTCTGGGACTAGACAGAACAATGTTGATCTTTAAATCCCCATTTTTCTTCCCCTACCTTTCCTTTCCCTCAGTCTGTCCTTCCTAGTTTTACTGGTCAGAGAATTAATAGCCCTGCTTGGGGAAAATGCCTTCCCATTCCCACATTGGACATATTCACACTAACCCTGGCCACCCTAGATGGGATTGTGTTGGGCAGGGTGGAGCCTCTGGGGGCACTCCCTGCCTCCCTCCCCCCACCTCCATCCATCCATGGACCCATCCACCCTTTCCCAGAATTGGGATTTCTTTTGTATTCCTCCTTCCTTGGACAGAGCTAATCTTTTGACTTAGCTGCCAACACCTGTTTCTTTGTCTCTGCCCCCCCCCCCCCATGGGACCAGGGTTCCTGCTTTCCCACCCCCCCGCCCCAACTCAAAAGGATTTGAAAGGGAAGGACAGACGTGTGAGTATCTTGATCATAAGAGCTCAGCTTCAGTAGACTTCTGTCTGGGGATATTCTGTATCCCCACCACCCTTTCTATCTACCTTCTACCCAGTCAAGATTGGTCCCAAGGGTGGAGGTGGGAGCAGGCTTTTTACTAAGAGTAGAAAGGGGGGCAGGGGCCATACCCACCCTTTTCTCCCTCCTGCCCTCTCCACACTCTGGCATTTCCTGAGCATCAAACTGGAATGGGGCTGGGCTGGAGCCTTGGGTGTCAGGCACTAAGGGAGAGGGACTGATTCATCTGCTTCCTTGCTGCTCAGGAGATCTAGGGAGAAGGGGGACTTGACAATCCTATTAATTTCCCCCAATCCTGGGCTGGCCGTCCTTGGCCTGTGATTTTTGCCTTTGGAATGCATGTTTTGCAAGGATCTTTCCTCCCCAGTCCCCCCATCCCTCCTTTCAGAATGCCATCCCCCTCCCCCTAGGAGCTGGTTACATCTTCCCTCCGTTCACAATCTACCTCTGAACACATTTTGTTGGTTTTCTTTTTTAAATGGTTTTGTTCTTACATTCTGTGGCTTCCAGACTCAGCCGTGCAGTTTTGTTGGTTCTCATGCTCACCTGCCCTCTACCCTTCCTCCATCCACCCTGCTCATCCTCCCTAAATCATCACCAAGGAGGGCTTGGGGAGATAGTGGACACCAGGCCTAGTTTACTAAAAAGTAACATTGTTTGGGGTGGTGGGCCCCAGGGGAGCTGCCTGTCCACTTTTATCAGTCCCTCCTTTGGTAATCTTCAAGTTGGGAGGGTTAAGGGGAAGGAGGTCCAGCCGAAATGGGGGAAGGGGTGGTCCCAGACTGTCATGAGGGCGCCCCCCGTTTCCTATTTGCAGTTACTTGAATAAAAATTAATTCCTTTTTTTTCTGGAAAAAAAAAAAAAAGGGTTTGTGAACTAGATCTCAAACTGGTCAGCATCCTAATTTGGAGAATCAAAAATATTATGATCATAGATTTAGATATCAAAAGGATATAGAGGTCATCTAACCCAACTTCTGTATTTTATAGACAAGAGAAACTAAAGCTCATGGAGATTAACCAATGTCTCCTTCACTATACTTCTTGGAGTCTCTGGTTTCCTCAAGACTCAGGTCATGGAACATCTTTATGAAGCTTTTCCTGGTCTCCTCATCTGCTTTGTGCTTTTACCCTAAGTAAATGTCCTATCTCTTTTGTATATTCCTGCATATGTAAATAAATTATTTCTACTCTGTTACATGGACATTTTAACTGCTGATGGGGGCAAAGAAAAAAGCATTTCTTTACTGATAAAAATCAGCTTAAGAAGAAAAATACTGCTTAGATAAAATAAATAAATAAATAATTGAGAAGACATAGGTTTTTTTTGTTGTTGTTGTTTTGTTTTGTTTTTTCTGGGGACCTGGGAGAAAAATACCCATCAAATAAAAGTAGTTAGAGAACCTGTCTGAAAACTGAGTACTATGTGTGCTAAAGATGACTGCTGCCCATTCTAGTCTGTGTTTATAAATACACAAACACATATTTTTATTTTGGAAGGATGTGTCAAACTATACACTGAATAACTGCTTAAAGACTATAAGGCAATTATAGAAGGGCTATTGGCATCATAATTGGCAGAAATGTAGATCTGGGGATTTTACAATCTAAGTTGGAAATAGGTCACCACTTATGAGGAGGGCATAATAGGAGAACCAATGGGTAGGAGACAACCAAATGAAGATAGGCACACGAGAGCAAGTCAAGTACAGAAGTCAGTAACTGAAGACACAGGAGATAATAGGGGAAGCTGATTACAGAAGACAAGATCAGAAGTCAACCTGATAGGCAGCCTCTGTATTTACTTGCTGGGAACACATTGGCCATGTCATATACATCTTGAAGGTTCTTTTTACAGTGCTCTGCATAATAATTGGTGCTTAATGTGTGGTGGGTGAAATGAATTGTATAGGTGGCCACAATCACACCACTTGTTCTGACCTTTGATGAGAATTGTATTGTTGTTGTTTGGTCATGTCCAACTTTTCATGAACCCCTTTTTGTGACCTCCTTTGGGGGTTTCTTGGCAAAGATTCTGGAGTTGTTTGCCATTTCCTTCTCCAGTTCTTTTTAGATATGAGGAACTAAGGGGGGAAAAGTGATTTTATCAGGTTTACATAGGTAGTAAGGGTCTGAGACCAGATTTGAACTCAGGGATGTGTGTCATCCTGACCATAGGCCTGGCACTCTATCCACTGTACCTCTTAGCTGTCCCATATATCATATGAATTCTCCTATTGCCAAGTTTTCTGTCTGGTTGCCAGACTATATTTCCTCCTATTTTGATACCAGTTTTCTCTCCCTGCCTCCCCCAAATTACTGTTCAGTCAATCAGTATAGGACAACCAGAGCTACTATTTATCTCTCACTAATCAAACCATGTGCCTCCTCTAGGCTTAGCCACCCACGGAAAATCTCATTTGGATCTAGCAACCTCCTGTTAGTAAGTGGTAGAGTTCTCCTATTAGGTTATAAGCTCCTTGAGGTCAGGGACTCTCTTGCATCTTTCTATATTCCTACTTCTCAGTACAATGCATGATAAATAATAGGAATAAATGTTAATTTATTGATGATAGTAACCAAAATATGGGGGATTTTTCATGGTGGTAATGTTTTGTTTTGTTTTTTAATACAACTGATGACAATCTTTCCATATTTTGAAATTTTTACATATAGAATTGTCAGACTTAGAATTGTAAGGAGGATTGCATATGCTTTACAGCAATAGCCTTATTTTACAGTCACCCCAGAGAGGTGGGATGCCTAATCCAAGGAAAATAGCTAGTAAGTAGCAGAGCCAGGATCAGGATTCAGATCTTATTCTTTGTAGTCCATATATACATATACATATACAGAGAGAGAGAGAGAGAGAGAGAGAGAGAGAGAGAGAGAGAGAGAGAGAGAGAGAGACTAAGCACATACATAGATACATACATATATATATACTACTACTGCTGCTAGCTAGTTAGTCTATTTTTTTTTTCATTTGATTCTCAAAGCAACTTTCTAAAGTAGTTTCATTTATTATTGTTCCAATTTACAGATGAAAAAGTCAAGCTGATGTTCAGAATTTAAATGACTTATTCAAGTTTTTATAGAAGTGTCTGTGTCAGGATTTTCCTCAGATCTACCATGCCATCTAACAATCATAAGCACTGGGACAATTGTTTCTCTGAAGATATATTCTACCTAGTAATTGTTACATGTTTTCTCCCCATCGTTTATGAGGAACACCAAGGTAGGTCCCCATCTAAGAGCTTGCTGTTGTTGTTTTTTTTTCAACTGGGATATAAAAAATGAACGGGGACCACAAAATCATCTATAATATATCTTAAAGGGAATGGGAGAGAAGTGACATAGTCTAGATAGCTGATCACATGATTAGAGATAACTGGGGTCAAGCAAAAAAGTGTTCTTAAAACTTAGGACTTAGGAAGCCAGTGTGTTCTCCTTCACATTACCCTGCCACTCACCTAGTTCAGTTTCTCACCATCCATTGCCTGAAATACTTCAAAACTGTGAATGATTTCACTAACTGCAGGCTCTTTCCCACGCAAAGTCGTCTTATATTCCATAACCAGATTTTTTTATCTTTTTATATGATCCCAATGTATTTCAATGGCTCCTCACAACTTACTGAATAAAGACCAAACCTTCAACCTTAGGTTTACAGACTGCTTAATCTGATTGCAATCTATCAGCTCAGGTTTATTTTATGCTACCCCCAACACTTGTGCCTCTGAAAATATCAAATTAGTGTCTTCAATATGCCCAGAACTTTTCTACCCCTAAATTTTTGCTCATCCTATTTCTTTCTTATAGAATGCCCTCTTTTTTGCCTTATAGTGTCAAACTTCAAGAGATTATCTTTAAATATTATCTATTCTATGAAACCTTCTCTTATCTCTCCATCTCAAAGACCTTAAAACTACCTTAGATTTTTCTTTGTATCTCTCTCCTGTTACTTATCAAAATTTGCCTCAGAGTATTGTAGTGATTTGTGTACCTATCTTTTTTTTCTCTACTAAGTTATAAGTTCTTTAAGGGAAATACCAGGTTTTAATAATTTCTGCATCCCTTCTTGAGCTTTGTACATAGTAGGTGCCCAATAAATTTGTAAAGAATGATTACATGAAATTGGTACCATGAATAGGAAAAAAACAGATTTTGTCTGCTTTACTTCAAGCATGTAAACATACTGTTACTAGAGCTTTGTTTAAACTTCATGCTTTTTAAATATTACTTCTACTCTTGTATCCCTCTTTTATGCTGGTAACTGGGTTCCTAATTCTGAGATACTATCACATGTAAATTCTATTTTACAGTGGGACGGGTTTAATTTATTTTAATAATTTCTTTTGAACAAGCTAATCTGGAAAGGAAAATTACAAAACCTATTTGGCTCCAATCCCAGACATTAGATGATGTTATCAACTAAAGCTTAAGAATCTGTTTCTTCCTCACTAACTTCACAAGATAACTTTCAATTTATACCTGTTGGTTATGGGTAGAAGAAATATTTCAGTCTTCTTTGAATGCTATATTTCAATGTTTTGATAATGCAGAGAACAGTGATTTTGTTGGTGTGGTCTCTCCCTCCATTGATACAGATCTGAAATGCTTTGCACTTTACTATTTAGCCTGTAAGTCTTTGAGGAATGAAAAATTCACCACCTTACAGAAAACCCAATATTATGAAATAAATAAAATAAGTTAATATAAAATTCAGCAAAAGTATGGTCAGTGTATACATACCTATGTTTCAGTATCTTTCATCTTTTTTTTTCTATTATATCTTGGGGGGGAAAGTACTATTATATGAGATTTTCCTAGAATTTCTTATAATCTTCACCTTCATGACATTTTCTCTGCCCTTAACCTAGTTTCCTTTTCTTAGTCTCCATGCTTGTGTCAGGTCCAAATATAAAATATATGTTTATGCCATGACTTGGACCCAGACCAGATATGAATACTTGTTCTTTCTTTAAACTTGCCCCTGATTGCTCCCCAATCAGAAGGTATAAACTTGATAAGGAGGCAAGAAAAACAATTTCTTCATGGAAACCAATTTCCTTTTTCTATCTGATGCTTTATTTCTGATTCATAACAGTACCCCACCTATGAGCCAGTTATGGTGAGATATATTGAGGGACATGTAAAAGCAACAAAATTTCAAAAACAATTACCATGAACTAATAGGTATTTTACTCCTCTCCTGACTTTTTGTACCATACCAAGAGTAGATGAAACTCAGATCCAGAATTCCTGAATTCTTTTTTTTTTTTTTGCTTTTTTTTTTTGGAGGGCAATTGGGGTTATGTGACTTGTCCAAGGTCACAAGGTTAGTTTTTGTGTTAAATGTTTGAGGCCGGATTTGAACTCAGGTACTCCTGACTCCAGGGTCGGTGCTCTATTCACTGTCACCTAGCTGCCCCTGGACTTCCTGAATTCTTTATCTAAAAATTGCCTCTTTCAGATATGTAAGTTGAAAATCAGTTGGGAAATGAGCTTTGTTTCCTACAATCATGTTCCCAGAAGAAGAGGACAGAATGTGCTAAACAAGTTAACAAGTCTATCCTAGACTTCTTATTCTGGGACTCCAAAGTACTATCTAGGGCTAGTTTAGGATTAGGGAAATATGAACTTATAGTTACATGGCACATGATTTACTGTGTATTATTATTCCTTTCTATTAATTAAATATAAGGGATAACACACTGGTTATGGTCTCCAAGCATACTTCTTGGTTTCAAAGGGAAACTAACTTCATTATGCCAAAGTCATATGACTAGAAGTTATTGAAATATGATATGTTCATGGAGGAAACCAAGTTCCTCCAGAGAAAATTCTGAATGTATAAATCTTCACTAGCCACATATGCCTAGATTATCAAAAGAGTGAGGTCACTCAGAGACAAATAGATCTGAGAGACATAAGATTGCCCCTCTATGCTCTAAAAGCAAGGGAAATTGTATACCTTCCCCAACACACCACCCATGAGGACAAGCGAAGTGGCTCCCAGTATCATTTAGATGGTTAAATTATCTCATTTGAGCCTCAAACAACCTTATGAAATAGGTAATACAAGTGTCATTCTTCTCTTTCATTTTTCTTTTCTTTTTAATTTATGAAATAAATAAGCATTTCCATAACACAGTACAATAAAAAGAAGATTGTATATGAAATAGCAAATTTACTATGCACAGCTTGCTATTCCCTTCAAATATACAATAAAATTATCATTCAAATATCCTTCTTTTCCTTTTATTCTTTCCTTCTCCCCACCCCAGAGATGACTACCATAAAACACAAATATACATATAAACACATATATAGACACACATATAAGTACCTACATACACACATATATGTACATATATATGTGCACGTGTGTATGTAAGCATATATGTATATTATATGTGAAATTATTCCATACATATTTCTATTTATCACTTCTTTCTCTAGATGCAGATAGTAGTTTTCTTCATATGCCCTTTATAATTAATTTGAGCATTTATAATACATAAAATAACTTGTTTGCTCAAAGTCATTTTTTTTGCACTTTTTTTTGAGGGGGCGGAGTCAGGGCAATAGGGGTTAAGTGACTTGCCCAAGGTCACACAGCTAGTAAGTGTCAAGTGACTGAAGCCAGATTTGAACTCAGGTCCTTGACTCTAGGGCCAGTGCACTATTCACTACACTACCTAGGCACCTCTCAAAGTCATTCTTACAACAATATTGCTGTTACTGTATATGGTGTTCCCTTGGTTCTGCTCATTTCACTCTTCATTATTTTGTGTAAGTCTTTACATTTTTACCTAAAGTCATTAATCTCATAACTCCTTATAGCACAATAGTATTCCATCACAATCATATGCCACAACTTGTTCAGTCTTTCCCTAATTGATGAGCATTCCTCCAATTTCCAGCACTTTACCATCACAAAGAGAGCCACTATAAACATTCTAGAATATGTAGGGGTTTTTTTTTTCCATTTTCCTTAATCATCTTTAGAAATATCAAGGAAGTGTCAAAGGGTATAGGTAGTTTAATAGCTCTTTGGGCATAATTCTAGACTGCACTCCAAAATGGTTGGATCATTTCACAAACAATGAATGTGTTCCAATTTTTCTACATCCTTTCCAACGTTTGCCAATTTTCTCTTCTATCATTTTAGTCAGTCTAGTAGGTGTAAAATGATGTCTGAAGGTTGTATTAATCTGCATTTCTCTAATCAATAATGATTTAGAGCATGTTATATGAATATAAATTGTTTTGAGGTATTCATTAGAAAACTATCTTTTCATAACCTTTGACCATTTATCTTATTCTTATATATTTAAAATATATATGACTTTTATTTCTATATATTTGAAACAAACACATATACATCTAGCTATATGTATATGTAATATATAGACATATACACATGTGTGTATACTTCATTGTATATTGTATCTATCTATATCTATACCATATACCTATGGTATCTATGCATATCTATCTGTGTGTATATACATATATGTGTATGTGTATATATATGTATATGTGTGTGTTTACTTCATTGTCGATATTACCTTTTATCAAAATGGAGTTACCCATTTATCTCTTTTAATTGTATCTATTTTAGCCATAACTTTGTCTGAAATTGTAATTATCTAAAGCATAATAAAATATGCTCCAACCTTCTATTTTAGCTCTGTGTTTATCTCTCATTTTTTTTTTTTTGCTTTTTGGAGGGCAATTGGGGTTAAGTAACTTGCCCAAGGTCACACAGCTAGGTTTTTATTTGTGTGTGCATTAAGTGTCTGAGGCCAGATCCGAACTCAGGTCCTTCTGACTCCAGGGCCGGCACTCTACTCACTGCGCCACTTAGCCGCCCCTTATCTCTCATTTTTAAATGTGTTTATTATAAACAACATTGTTGAATTCTGATGTTTTTATACCATTTGACTATTCATTTCTATTTCATGGGTGAGCTCAGTCCATTCACATTCAAAATTATAATTAATATTTTTTAATTTTCCCCATCTTATTTTGACTCACCATTTTCCTTCTCAGCCTCTCCTTTCAACCTATCCCAGTTACCTTACCTTGTCCCTTACCCTCTTGTTACTTATTTTATCCTCCTCTCTAAAAGTCCTTCCCTTATTTATTTACCCCACTCTCTTAATTTTAAGCTATACATCCTCTCCCATCCTACCAAGTTTTCTTACCTCTCTGGAAGTTTAGAAGACTTCTAAACCTCTTCAGATAGATACTTTTTTTTCTCCTTTTCAATCCAGGTGAGAATAACGTTCCAGTGTTACCAGCCCTCTTCTCACACCTGCATCCTCTGTATTAGTTCATCATTTCACAATCCATTTTTCATGAGATAATGCCTCTTTTTAACATTTTTCTACCTGATTTTCTTTTGTAGAATCACCTGATCATACATAACATAGACCCAACCTTTCTTTCAAACTATCTTAGTAATAATAATAATTTTAAGAATGTTATAAATAATAATTAATAATGTTAATATGTCCATATAAAATAAGTAAATAGTTTTACATTAATCAGTGCCTTATAATTAGTCTTTAAATATTTTCTTATATTTCTTCTGGATCTTCTATATCAAATTTCCCGTTGAGTAGTGGTCTTTTTGTTACAAAAACCTCAAAGTCTGTCAGATAATCAAATATCTGTTTGTTTGTTTTTACATCCAGAATTATACTCAACTTTACTAGATATGTTATTATTGGGGCGGCTAGGTGGCGCAGTGAGTAACAGCGCTGGCCACGGAGTTGGGATGACCCGGGATTGAAACCAGCCTCAGAAAATGAGCACCCACACATAAATAATGACTAGCCGTGTAATCTTGAGCAAGTTACTTAACCCCAATTGCTTTAAAAAAATAGATAAGTTATTATTGAATGGAACCTCAGTTCCTTTGCTCGTCAAAATATAATATCACAATACCTATGGTCTTCAATGGAAAAGCTTTTAGGTCATGTGAAATACTGATTGCTTTTTCATGGCATTTGAATTTTTCCCTTGTTCCTTGCTATATATTCACTGTGACCTTAAAATTTTAAAAATTGACTGTAACATTTCAGTAAGATTTCTTCCTAGGCTCTCTTGCAGGTGATCAATGAATTCTTTCTAATTTCTACTTTGTTTCCTTGTTCTAGAATATCATGGGCAATTTTCCTCAATAATATCTTTTACTATTTTATCCATATTCACTTTTTTATCATAATTTTCAGATATCCCAAAAATTATTACATTGTCTTTCCTGGATTCTTTTAGGGTAATCTCTTATCTAGATTAGTTTTTTTTTTAATGAGATATTTCAGATTCTCTTCTATTTCTTCTAGTTTTATTATATTTTAATGTCTTTTATATCATTTCATTCCTCTTGCCCAATTCTAGTTTTCAAGGAGTTTTTTCTTGCTTAAGACTTTGGTTCTCTTTTTCTAGTCAAGTTTCTTTTAATAATTTTCTTTTTTTTTTTCAAATGCTTTGTTAACTTCTGTTTTACCTCATTCATTTCTGCCAGATTTTGAGTTACAAATTTCTCCCCATTTTTTCCCCAACCCACAACCCCAAAACAGCAGTCCCACAGGATATCCCCTCCTCCAGTCTGCTCTCTCCCATATCTTCCCCCATACCCCCTTCAAATTTTCCAGTACTGCACAGTGGAACTCCATGCTCAAGTGCCTATACATCTTATTTCCAAATTACATGTAAAATAATATTAATAATAGAATATATATATATAAACATTTAGTTTTAAAACTTTGAATTCCAGATTCATTGCCTTCCTCCCCAATCACTCACCCTCACTGGGAAGACAGGTAATTTAATATAGGTTGTACATGTGTAGCTAATGCAACACATTACCATAGTAGATAATGTTAATGACTGATTATATTCTCTTCTCTCCCATCCAATCTCCAACTTATTCTACTCTCTACTTTGATCTTGTCTTATTTCAAAAGTGGGTGCTTCCTGTAGGGTGAGATACCCTATTTAGTGTGTATGTAATTCCCTACCTGAGCCAAATTCAATGAGAATAAGATTGACCCATTCCCTTTTGCCTTCCTGTTCCTCCCCTCCATTGTAATAATTTTCCTTGCCTCTTCTATATGAGATAGCTTACCCCATTCCATCTCTCCCCATCTCCTCTCATTATATTCCTCTCTCACCTCTTAATTTTACCTTTTAATTATCATCACTTCCTATTAGATTGTTCCTGTGCCCTCTATCTTTGAATATTTGTAAACATATTTACACATGTTCGCATATGTATTCATATACCCATATACCTTCCAATATATATATATATATATACATATATATATATATATATATATATACATATATATATTCCCTTAAACTATTTTCATACTGAGAAAAGTTTCATCAGTTATAATTATCATTTTTTCATGTAGGAATGTGAATAGTTCAACTTTGATAAGTTCCTTAAGACTTATTTTCCCTGTTTACCTTCTCATGCTTCTTGGATCTGAATGTCAAATTTTCTATTCAACTCTGTTTTTTTTTTTTCATCAAGAATACTTGAAAGTCCTCTATTCCACTGAATGATGATATTTTCCCCTGAAACATGATACTCAGTTTTGCTGGGTAGGTGATTCTTGGTTTTAGTCCCAACTCCTTTGACCTCCAGAATGTTATATTCAGGCCCTTCAATACATCATTGTAGAAGCTGCTAGATCCTGTGTTATCCTGATTGTGTTTCCACAATATTCAAATAACTTCTTCCTGGATGCTTATAATATTCTCTCCTTGATCTGGGAATTCCAGAACCTGGCTATAAAATTCCTAGGAGTTTTCTTTTTGGGATCTTTTCCAGGACGTGATTGGTGGATTCTTTCAACCTCTGTTTTGCCCTCTGGTTCTAAAACATCAGGGCAGTTTTCCTTGATAATTTCTTGAAGGATGATTTCTAGGTTCTTTCTTTAATCATGGCTTTCAGGTAGTCCAATAATTTTTAAATAAGTCTCTCTGGATTTATTTTCCAGGTCAGTGGTTTTTCCCATGAGATTTTTCCCATTGCCTTCTATTCTTTCATTTGTTTGTCCCTGTTTAACAGCATCTTGATTTATCATGAAGTCACTAGTTTCCATTTGCTTCAATCTAATTATGAAGGAATGATTCTTTTCAGTGAGCTTTTGAGATTCTTTTTTCCACCTGGCAAATTTGGCTTTTTAAGGCATTCTTCTCATTGCCTTTTTGAGTCTCTTTTGCCATTTGAGTTATTCTATTTTTAAGGTGTTATTTTCCTCAATCAGGCTGTTGACTCTCATTTCATAATTTTCTTGCATTGTTCTCATTTCTCTTCCCAATTTTTCCTCCACTTCTCTTATCTGCTCCTTAAGGTCCTCTATGGCCTGTAACCAGTTTGTATTTTCCTTTGAAGCTTTTGGTGCAGGAGTTTTGACTTCACTGTCTTCCTCATGTTCCATGCTTTGATCCTTTTTGTCTCCAAAATAGGAGTCTAATATTGGATTCTTCTGTTCATTTTGCTTCCTTTGACTGGTCATGTTGCCACTCAATTACTTGATTTTTGGGTTTTTTGCCACAGTGGAACTCTTCCACCAGACCAGGGAGCTTCTGTCCCAAATGCTAGGGTTTTCTCAGCTGTTGGAAGTATCAGTTGGGTGCCCCCTCTGAAGCCTCCACGTGTTTTGGAAATATGGTCACACATCCCAGGATCTCCATCCTAGACCACAATCCAGATAAAAAAGTTTAAAGCAAAAGCAATTACACGCTTGGCCCCCCTACAATCTGCAGGCCAGGAGCTAAAGCAGCCATTTGTGGCATTACCTGCAGGGCCACTTCCTGCTCAGGGGAAAAAGCCAAAATACTCCCAGCTACTGTATCCCAAAGTACACACTGCAATGACCTCTCACTTTGTACTTGGCATCTATGTGTTGAGAATTCTGGGAACCACCACAGCTGATCTGAAGTCCTTCCAGGAAGTAGTTGGTCAGGCCTGTCCTGGGGTTAAAATATCCAGCTCACATGGGCCTGGGCTAGACTCCCAGAGAACTGTGCTGGCCACTCCCTGCTCAGCTGTCCTCAGGGGGAGGTTAGTTTCTCTGTGTCACTTTGTGGGTGCTGTAGCTCCAAAGTTTATTCAGAGTCTCATTTTACATGAAGTGGGGAAGGTAGAATCCTGAGCCCCATGGAAGTCCTGTTTTTACTCTGCCATCTTGACTCTGCCCACCTCATAATTTTCTTGGATCGTTTTTATTTTGTTTCTGATTTTTCCTCATTGTTATTTAATTTTTGAAATTTAAAAAAAAAATTTCTTCCTTAAGATTTTGTATTTCTTTTTCTAATTGTTTAACTATCTTTTCATAATTTTTTTCAGTTCCTTTTATTTTTTCTCATTTTTCCTTTTTCTCGGTTTTTTGGTTTTATAATCCCTTTCTTAATTCTTCCAAGATTTCTTTTTTGTGTTTTTAACCATTTGACAATACTCTTTAATATGAGAGGTTTTATTTTACCCCATTATCTTCCTCTGAATAAAAACAGATATCTTCTCTTTTACCAAAGTAGTTATCAATGCTCACTTTCTTTTTCTTTTGCTTGCTCATTTTTATTTTTAATTAGTTTTGTGTCAGTTTTAGCAGCTTAATATTATTAAGTTTTAATCTGGAGTTTTGAGCAATGTTGCCCTAGGCTTTACATGTTTCTTACTGTTGAGTTTTGAATTCTATCTAGGGTCTTAATGTACAGGACTCCTCTTTTCTTTCCCTAAGCCCCAACCAATGTTTTACTCTGTCATACCACACTAACGAGGCATGTGCTTGCTTCTACTGGCCAAGAGTCACACCCCATAATCAACTCTGGTCAGCAGGGATGGACCTAACTTCTGGAAATAGCATGGGGTCCTTCAATCCTCCTCCACTCAACTGTCTACTGTTCCTTAGGTAAAAGTTTGTGAGGTAAAAGTTCTTGAGGTGAAAGTTCCTGAGGCTATGAGGAAAAGTTCCTGACATGAAATTGCTTGAGGCCCTGAATGAAGTGAAAGTTGAGGTGAAATTCCTTGGGGCCTAGAATGCTTACTTCAGGGCCTACTGCTTGTTGAGTTGGTCTGGAGGTGTTTATACTTCACTCAGACCAATCTTCAGCACTGGAGTCTTCTCTGAGGTCCTCCCAAGATGTCTTAGGAAGGCAATTGCTTTACCCCTTTATTTTTTTCTGCTTTATGTTCATTTCATGGTAATTTTTCTATCTGTCTGTAAAGGAAATCTGGAGAATCTGGAAATTTCTGACCTGCTTTGCCATCTTCAGAATGCATTCTTCACTTTCTTAAAAGAAGACAAGTTTGGTGGGCAGAGTCAAGATGGCAGAGGAGAAACAGGATTTCCACAGGGCTCTGCTTCTACCTTCCCCAATTTACATAAAAGGGGATTAAAAGCAAACTTTGGAGCTACAGAACCCACAAAAGGACACAGAATAGCTACCCTCCCGCTGAGGACAGCCTGGCAGGCCAGCAGGAAATGTCCAGTGCAGCACTGTGGTGGCTGACCCCAGCCCTATGTGAGCCAGAAGTTTTGGCCCCAGGGTGGGCCTGACTAAATACCAGCTGGAGGGACCGGCAGCTGTGGCTCTTTCCAGAATTATCAACACATAGATGCTAAGAACAAAGTGAGAGGTCAGTGCAGTGTGGACTTTGGGATCCACTAGTTGGGAGTGCATAGGCTTCTATTCCCTGGTGGGGGAAGCTCCTGAGGGCTGCAGCACAGCCACTGCCACATGACAGCTTCAGCTCCTGGTCTACAGACTGTAGGGGGACCAAACGACCAGTCTAAAGGCTAATTGCTCTTGCTTTAACCTCCTTGGATCTGGATTGTGGTCTAGCATGGAGATCCTGGGGTGTGTGACCAGCTTGACAGAGCGTGTGGAGACTTTAGAGGGGGCACCCAACTAATACCTCCAGCAGGTGAGAAAACCCAGCATTTGGGATGGAAGCTCCTCTCTTTGGTAGCACAGTCCCACTGTGGCAAAAAGTCCAAAAGTCAATAATTGAGGGGCAATACGACCAGGCAAAGGAAGCAAAATAAAGAGAAGAATCCAATATTAGACTACAATTTTGGGGACAAAAAGGATCAAAACATGGAACAGGAGGAAGACAGCAAAGTCAGAACTCCTGCACCAAAAGCTTCAAATGAAAATAAAAGCTGGTTACAAGCCATAGAGGAGCTTAAGAAGCAGATAAGAGAAGTGGAGGAAAAATTGGGAAGAGAAGTGAGGATGACGCAAGAAAATTATGAAATGAGTATCAATAGCCTGACTGAGAAGAATAACACCGTATAAAATAGCCTAACTCAAATGGCAAAAGAGGCTCAAAAAGGCAATGAGGAGAAGAATGCCTTAAAAAGCCAAATTTGCCAGAAGGAAAAGAATCTCAAACACTCACTGAAAAGAATCATTCCTTCAGTATTACATTGGAGCAAATGGAAGCTAGTCACTTTATGAGAAATCAAAATGCTCTTAAACATGTACAAGCAAATGAAAGAATAGAAGGCAATGTGAAATATCTCATGGGAAAAACCACTGACCTGGAAAATAGATCCAATATTAAAAAATTATTGGACTAGGGGCGGCTAGGTGGCACAGTGAGTAGAGCGTCGGCCTTGGAGTCAGAAGGACCGGAGTTTAGATCCAGCCTCAGACACTTAACACACACAAACAAAAAAGCCTAGCTGTGTGACACTGGGCAAGTTACTTAATCCCAATTGCCCTCCAAAAAGCAAAAAAAAAATTATTGGACTACCTGAAAGCCATGATCAAAGAAAGAACCTAGAAATCATCCTTCAAGAAATTATCAAGGAAAACTACCCTGATGTTTTAGAACCAGAGGGCAAAACAGAGGTTGAAAAAATCCACCAATCACCTCTTAAAAAAGATCTCAAAAATAAAACTCTTAGGAATATTATAGCCAGGTTCTGGAATTCCCAGGTCAATGAGAGAATATTACTAGCAGCCCAGAATAAATAATTTGAATATTGTGGAAACACAATCAGGATAACACAGGATCCAGCAGCTTCTACAATGATGTATTGAAGGGCCTGAATATGATATTCTGGAGGCCAAATGAGTTGGGATTAAAACCAAGAATCACCTACCCAGCAAAACTGAGTATCATGTTTTAAGGGAAAATAGGGTCATCCAGTGGAATAGTGGACTTTCAAGTATTCTTGATGAAAAACCAGAGTTGAATAGAAATTTTGACATTCAGATCCAAGAAGCAAAAGAAGCATGACAAGGTAAACAGGGAAAATAAATCATAAGGAACTTATCAAAGTTGAACTATTCACATTCCTACATGGAAAAATGATAATTATAAATGATGAAACTTTTCTCAGTATGAAAACAGTTGAAGGTAACAGAAATACACACACACACACACACACACACACACACACATAAATATATATATATATATATACATATATATATATATATGTAGTCTATATTGAAGGGTATATGGGTGTATGAATACATATGTGAATGTTTGTATATATGTTTTCAGGTATTCATAGATAGAGGGCACAGACCAATCTAATAGGAAGGGATGATACTTAAAATGTGAAATTAAGAAGCGAGAGAGGAATATAATGAGAGGAGATGGGGAGAGAAAGAATGGGGTAAATTGCCTCATATAGAAGAGGCAAGGGAAAAATGGTTACAATGGAGGGGAAGAACAGGAAGAAAAAAGAGAATGGGTCAATCTTATTCTCATTGAATTTGGCTCAGGGAGGGAATGACATACACACAAAATAGGGTATCTCACCTTACAGGAGAGTAGGGGGGAAGGGGATGAGAGGGGAGATGATAGAAGGGAGGGCAGGCTGGGGAGGAAGGATGTTGGAAGCACCTACTATTGAAAAAGGACAGGATCAAAGTAAAGAATAGAACAAGTGGGAGGTGGGATAGGAGCGACAGAAATATAATCAGTCTTTTACAATATATCTACTATGGGAATATTTTGCATTAGCTACACAAGTACAACCTATATTGAATTGCTTATCTTTCCAGTAAGGGTGGGTGTTAAGGTGTTAAGGGAGGAAGGGAATGAATCTGGAATTCAAAGTTTTAAAACCAAATGTTTAAATATATATATATATATATATATATATATATATATTTATATTTATATTATTATTAATACATTTTACATGTAATTTAGAAATAAGATATAAAGTCACTGGGGCATGGAGATCCACCATGCCCTACTGGGAAAGTAGAAGGCGCTATTGGTGAAGGCAGGGGAGAGAGCAGATTGGAGCAGGGGATATGCTGTGGGACCACTATTTTGGGATGGTGGGTAAGGGAAAAATGGGGAGAAAATTTGTAACTCAAAATCTGGTGGAAATGAATGATGTAAACCAGAAGTTAATAAAGCATTTGAAAAAAAAAGATCCCAAGTTTAAAAGAAATCTCTTTGGCTTATGTAACACAACTAGCAAGTGAAAGAGACATGTTCACATGCAGAATATTCTGATTCCAAGTACAGTGTTCTTTCAAAAATAATATAATATCACCATTCCAGTATTTTTGCCAAGAAAACCCCAAATAGGGTCACAAAGAGTCAGACATGACTGAAATCAATGACAATCATTTAATGGGAAGCACAGTGGTGGGGGCTTACAAGAAGCTTTAGAGTATAATATCACAGGTTTCTCTCTGAAATCACTGGTAACAGCTGCTCTCTGGGGACTCTCACAAACATGACTATAAGTGGAGGTTATACCCCAAAGAGTGTGCTACATTGCTATATGCCAGAATTTTATTCTCTAAGGACAGAATGATGGGAATAAGACTTTTGAGCAAGTGAGAATCAGGGTCTCCAAGGAAGGTACAGTAATTCTACCTTGAGGGTTATCTACTCTTCTATGAGGTGGTCATTTCAAGGAATTATTATTATCCCTTCCTTATCATTGTAGAATTTTCACTGTATCTTCACAAATTGCTATGAATGGTTTTCTTAAAATCAAGAAATAATGCTTTCTTTCAATCTTACTTTGATTCATAGCATATAAGTAACCCTGGCTTCTTGAAATGTGACTGAACTGTAAGTACTGGTATTTTCTATCACCTGGAAAAGCTTCAATAAAATCTCAGCAACAAATTATTTGTTGTCCAAGGAGAGCCTAGCTAAGCATAGCTATGATCATCACCAGCAGATTGATGACTGGATAATGATTTTTTTTTGTTTGTATTGAGCCATGAAACAGAAAATAAAACCTATAATATCCTTAAGTTACTTCCATTTTTCTAGTGGCAACAGAGGAGTACCAGAAAAGTGGAGCAAATAGGAGTAAGGGTTACATGAGTTATAAACCACATAAAATGTTAACCTAACTCTTATTACCCAAAACCTGACCTCTCAGTCCAACAACAGGTGCCTTGAAGCACTTTACTACATCCATAGAAACATTCATTTTTTTCATTACATTTCATTTTATTAGAATCTCAATTTTATAACTTATCAATTTTGTTGTATATGTGTTTTTTATTTATCATTACTTTTATCTTATACTTTTAAACCAACTACATTTCCCACTCTCTCCCTCCCCCTTCAAACTCCCAGTCATCACTTATAACAAAAAAAGAGAAAGAAAATAATAGCAGAACTAAGTCAATTTGCCAAAAAAAATCCTGTTAATATATACAATATTCTATGCCTATAGACCAGACTTCTGGAAACAAGAGGTAACAATCTGTATTAATTACCTCTACATGTCTATATGCATATATGTATATGTGCATATGTGTTGACAAATATATTTTCTGAGGAGCAACAGAGAAGAAACAAGATTATTTTTATATAAGGAGGTCTCATATTTTGTATAAGACATAAGAGGAACAAAGTGGTAAATTAATTCTGTTGAACTTACTTCCCACCCACTTCCCACCCTTTTCATAGCAACTAGAGGGAACTAGTCTTATTTGTACTGGGGATTTGTCAGGAAGCTGTTGACTTGTAATAAAAGGCAGCTCTTCTTGAGAGAAAAGAAAAATACCAAAAAGGTTTGTTTCTTTGTTTGTTTTTAACTTACTAACTGAGACAGCAGAGTAAAAAACGAAAACAAAATGTATGCCAAAGAAGCAGTTCATCAGGAGAGAAGGACATGAGAGCTACCAAGAAGAATAAGAAAATCTCAAGGCATCTAGGTGGTGCAGTGAATAGAGCACCAGCCCTGAAGTCAGGAGGACATGAGTTCAAATGCAGCCTCAGACACTTGACACTTACTAGTTATGTGACCTTGGGCAAGTCACTTAACCTTAATTGTCCTTCTATCCCCCTTCAAAAAGCAAAAATAATTAAAAAAAGAAAATCTATAAGGAAATAAGATGACAAGGCAAAGACAGAGACTCGCCTGAACTCTCCCAAGTTCTCCCTCAAAAAATTTTAAACAATGTTTTAATGGCCTTGGGGTGACTGTATTGGCCAAGAAGGTGTCTTCTGGAGCTCTCAATCCATATACAGGAGTGGAAAGGGATCAGACAACTGGTAAGAGGGAGATTATAAGGGACTCTTTGTTAACAATGGATACAGGACCCTGTGGCATTTCCCATACACTGTACTGGGTCACAGTCCTAGGACAAGAGAAATACTAATACATTGGTATTTGTGGCTCTAAGTAACAACTACCTTGGTCACAGCTCCAGGGCAGAGAAGAGTGCTTATGACCTTTCACAGGGAGCCGTGGTCTCAGATCTAAGCAGAGGGAGCACTGATGCTTGCAACCTCAGGAGAGCAGAAGCCTGCGTCATAATTTCAGATCCATAAAAAGCAAGAGTACTTGTGGTCCCAAGGTTACAGTTACAGGGCTGAGAATAGAGCTTGTGGTAGCTCACAGACAAGAGCAAATTCCAGGAGAGTAGGAACTAAACCTCTCCTTAGGTCATTCCCTCTTGGAACAACCAAAAGCTTATACACTCCCAGAATTAGCTCTGAGAACATGAAAACCCTGTTATTTGCAGCACTATCCCCTCTACCCAGGGAGCAAAGCCTAAAATTTACATAAAGTTATAAGTTAAGAAATAGTCTAAAAAAAAGTAAGTAATTACTATGTTCCTATGGTGACAGGGAAGATCAAGACAGAAACACAAAAAAAGACAATGGAGTAAAAAAACCTACATGTCAAGCTTCCAAGAAAAATGTGAATTTGTCATAGGCCCAAAGGGAAAAAAAGGAATTCCTAGAAGATCTCAAAAGACATTTTAAAATTCATAAAAGAGAAAGAGAGGAAAAATGAGGAAAAGAAATGAGAGTGATGCAAGAGAATCATAAAAAAGGTTAATAGCTTGGTAAAGAAGACCTCCCAAAATTGAGAAAATAACTTTAAAAGCAAAAGTGGCCAAATGACAAAAATAGGTACAAAAATATAATGAAGAAAAGAACTCCTTAAATTCAGAATTGGCCAAATTTAAAATGAAGTACAAAAATTCACTAAAGAAAAAAGTTTCTTAAAATTTAAAATTGGGCAAGCAAAAGCTAATGATTCCATGAAACATCAAGAAAGTTTTTTAGTCAAAAATTAAACAATGAAATAATATTTGAAATAGGACATACTTCATCAGAAAAGCAGCTGACCTGGAAAATAAATCAAGGAGACATAATTGGAGAATTATTGTACTACTTGAAAAAACATGAAAAAAAGGTCGTAGACACTTACATTTCAAGACATCATCAAGGAAACTGTCCTGATGTCCTGGAACCAGAGGGTAAAATAAAAATCAAAATAATCTATTGACTGCCTCCTGATAGAAATCCCAAAATGAAAACTCCAAAGCATATTGGAGTCAAATTCCAGAGCTACCAGGTTAAGGAGAAAATATTGCAAGCAGTCAGAAAGAAACAACTCAAATCTTGTGGAGCCATGGTCAGATAACAGAAGATTTAACAGCTTCCACATTAAAGGATCAGAGGACTTGGAATATGGTATTCCAGAAGGTGAATGAACTAGAATAATAAAAAGAATAAATTACCCAGAAAATTGAATATAATTCTTCAGGGGGAAAAATAGATATTTAATGAAACAGAGAACTTTCAAGAATTCATGATGAAGACTATAGCTGGAGGTGGAGTCAAGATGGCAGAGTAGAAACAGGACCTCCACTGGGTTCCAGCTCCCACCACCTCCAATTCATGTAAAAGGTGACTCTGAACAAACTTTGGAGCTACAGAACCCATAAAATTACAAAGAGAAGCTAATCTCCCACTGAGGAAAGCCTGGCAGGCAGGCAGGAGCAGCCAGAGCAGGGCTCTGGGAGATGACCCTAGCCCCACAGAGCCAGAGGTTTTAGCCCGAGGGCAGGCCTGACCAAACACTGGCTGGAGAGACTTCAGAACACCAGCAGCTTTGGTGGTTTCCAGAATTATCAACCCATATAAGATAAGGACAAAGTGAGAGGTCAATGCAGTGTGGACTTTGGGATCCAGTAGTTGGGGAGTTCATCTGCCTTTATCCCCTAAAGGGAGAAGCCACTGAGGCACCCTAGGAAAGCAGCTGCCACCATGTAACAGCTACAGCTCCTGGCCTGTAGACTGTAGGGAGACCAAGCAACCAGTCTGAGAGGTAATCACTCTTGCTTTAACCTGCTTGGATCTGGATTGCGATCTAAGGTAGAGGTCCTGGGGTGTGTGGCCAGCTTGCCAGAGCATATGGAGGCTTCAGAGAGGGCACCCAACTAATACCTCCAGAAGCTGAGAAAACCCCAGCATTTGGTATGAAGCTCCCCTGTCTGGTAGCAGAGTCCTACTGTGGCAAAAAGCCCAAAAGTAAAGTAATTGAGTGGCAACATAAGTAAATGAGGGAAGCAAAGCAAACAGAGGAATCCAACATTAAACTCTTATTTTGGGGATAAAAAGGATCAAAGCATGGAACAGGAGAAAGACAGTGAAGTCAGGAATCCTGAACCAAAAGCTTCCAAGAAAAATATGAACTGGTTACAGCCATTGAGGAGTTCAAGAAGGATTTTAAAAACCAAATAAGAGAAGTGAAGGAAAAATTGGGAAGAGAAATAATAATGATGCAAGAAAATTATGAAATGAGAGTCAACAACCTGACTGAAGAAAATAACTCCTTAAAAATAGACTAACTTAAATGGCAAGAGAGGCTCAAAAAGGCAATGAGAAGAAGAATGCCTTAAAAGGCTGAATTTGCCAGATGGAAAAAGAATCTCAAAAGCTCACTGAAAAGAATCATTCTTTCAGAATTAGACTGGAGAAAATGGAAGGTAGTAACTTTATGAGAAATCAAGATACTATTAAAGAGATCCAAAAAAATAGAAGGCAATGTGAAACCTCTCATTGGGAAAACCACTGACCTTGAAAATAGATCCAGGAGAGGCGGCTAGGTGGCACAGTAAGTAAGAGCACCGGCCTCAGAGTTGGGATGACCCGAGATCGAACCCAGCCTCAGAAAATGAGCACCCACACATAAATAAAGACTAGCTGTGTAACCTTGAGCAAGTTACTTAACCCCAACTGCTTAAAAAAAGAGAGAGAGAAAATATATCCAGGAGAGGTAACCTAAAAATTATTGGACTACCTAAAATCCATGATCAAAAAAAGAACCTAGAAATCATCCTTAAAGAAATTCTCAAGGAAAATTGTCCGATGGTTAGAACCAGAGGGCAAAATAGAGGTTCAAAGAATCCACTGATCACCTCTAAGAACCCAAAAAGAAAACTCCTAGGAATATTATAGCCAGGTTCTGGACTTCCCAGATCAAGGAGAAAATATTACAAGCAGCCAGGAAGAAACAATTTGAATATTGTGGAAACACAATCACGATAACAGTCTGGCAGATTCTACACTGAGGGATCAAAGGGCTTGTAATATAATATTCTGTAGGGCAAAGGAGCTGGTATTAAAACCAAGAATCACCTACCCAGCAAAACTGAATATCATGTTTCAGGAGAAAATATAGTCCGTCAGTGGAATAAAGGACTTTAGAGCATTCTTGATGAAAAAACCAGAATTGAATAGAAAATTTGACATTCAGATACAAGAAGCAAGAGAAGCATGAAAAGGTAAACAGGGAGGAACTTGTCAAAGCTGAACTATTTACATTCCTATCTGGAAAAATGATAATTGTAACTTACAAAACTTTTCTCAGTATGAGAATAATTGAAGGGAATAGAAATGTATATACATACATACATACATACATATATACATGCATATATACACACATGTCTATATAGGAGGGTTTATGGCCATATGAATACATATGTGAATGTGTGTATATATGTGCACAGGTATACATAGATAGAAGGCACAGGACCAGTTTAATGGGAAGGGATGATACTTAAAAGGTGAAATTAAGAGGTTAGAGAGGAATATAATGAGAGGAGATAGGGAGAGATGGATTGGGGTAAACTATCTCATATAGAAGAGGCAAGGGAAAATGGTTACAATATAGGGGAAGAACAGGAAGTCAAAAGGGAATGGGTCAACTTTCTTCTCATTGAATTTGGATTAGGGAGGGAATGACAAACACACTAAATAGGGTATCTCACCCTACAGGAGAGTAGGGGGGAAGGGGATGAGTGGGGGGACAATGGAAGGGAGAGCAGGCTGAGGGAAGGGAAGTTGGAAGCACCCACTTTTGAAAAAGGACAGGATAAAAGAAGGGAATAGAATAAGTGGGAGGTGGGATAGGAGGTAGGGAAATATAGTCAATCTTTTACAATATAACTTCTATGGAAATGTTTTGCATAGCTACCCATATATAACCTATATTGGATTGCTTATTTTCCCTGTGAGGGTGGATGAAAAAGGAGGAAGGGAATGAATCTGGAATTCAAAGTTTTAAAATCAAATGTTCAATAGATAGATAGATAGATAAAATAATATTGATAATAGTATGTGTGTGTATATATATATATATACACACATACTATTATCAATATTACTTTACAAGTAAATGGGAAATAAGATCTACAAGCACTGGGGTATAGGGATCCACTGTGCCCTACTGGAAAGTTGGATGGGTTATGGGAGAAGATATGGGAGACAACAAATTGGAGGAGGGGATATCCAGTGGGACCACCATTTTGGGGTGGTGGGTAGGGGGGAAATGGGGAGAAAATTTGTAACTCAAAATCATGTGGAAATGAATGATGTAAACTAAATATATAAAGCATTTGATAAAAAAAGAAAAGAACACAGAAGAATAGAAAATTTGACTTTTAAATAGAAGATTCAAGAGAAGCATAAAAAAGCAGGCAGGAAAGAGAAATCACAAAGGATTAAATAAGTTTAAACTATTTACATCCCTACATAGGAAGGTGATACTTTTAACTCCTAAGTCCTTTATAATATTTTGCCTTTTAGAAGGAGTATACATAGAGGATGTGGTGCACAGGTATTAACAGAAGACTAGCACTTTTGCTTTGAAGTCTGCTCTCTACCTTTGGTATTCAACCAGTCATCCAACTTCCACCTGTCACCCCAAGAAACTATAGCATGTCCAGTAGGCACACCTTGGAAAATCATTTTTGCTGACAGGACAGGCTAAACCAAGTTGAGGGTAACCAAGGGGCCTAAAACCCATGGGTGAATTAGGGGATCTCTACCACAAGCATGTGAAAATTTCCCCCAGTGGAATGGGTGAATGAGAACAATTTGTCCCTACAATCATGAAGGTGTCTAAAGCAGGAATTTGGGAGCACTTAGAGACTGGTCAAACATTGAATTTGCCAAAGTCATCCACTGCATCCAGAGCCTCACCAGTCATCTTGATTTTGGTTTTGACCCTGGACTTCAATGACTCTGGAAGAGAGACGTCAGTGACCTTTTGTAACTCTACCTCATTTAAATCCAATTTATGCATAAATCAGGAGACATCCACAGAGAAATCAATACTATCAATAGTCATATAAAAATGCTCTAAATCACTATTGATTAAAAATGCAAATTAAGACAACTCTGAGTTCCTACCTCACACCTATCAGGCCAATGTGACAGAAGAAGGAAATGACAAATGTTGTAGGGGATATGGAAAATTTGAAAAACTAATGCACCGTTGGTGGAGTTATGAACCAAGCCAACCATACTGGAAAGCAATTTGGTCTATGCCTAAAGGCTATAAAATCGTACCAACCCTTTGACTTACCAATATTATTACTAAATTTGTGTCCTAAAGAATTTTTTAAAGGAAAATTACCTATAGGTACAAAAATATTTATAACAGCTATTTTTGTGCTGGCAAAGAATCAGAAATCAAGGGAATACCCACCAACTGCGGAATGGCTGAAGAACTTGTTTTACATGATTATGATTGAAAAAAACTGCTATGCTATGAAAAATGATGAGTGGGATGATTTCTGAAAAACCTGGGAAGACTTACATGAACTGATGCAAAATGAAGTGAGCAGAGCTAGGAGAACATTGCATACCACAATAACAGCAATACTGTATGATGATTGATTTTTTAAAACTTAACTATTCTTAGCAATAGAATGATCCAAAACAATTCCAGAGTACTTATGATGCAAAATATTAACCACTTCCAGAGAAAGAACTAATGGAGTATACATGTAGATTGAAGCATACATTTATTTTAATATCTTTAATTTTCTTGTTGTTCCCCCCATCCTTCCCCTGAGGGCAGTCTGGGTTTCCTTTTACAACATGGTTAATATGGAAATATGGTTTTCATGATTGCACATGTATAATAAATAGCAAATTATCTACTTTCTCAAGGAGAGAAGAAGAGAAGAGGGGGAGGGATTTTGGAACTCAAAAATTTTTAAATTGGGGAGGCTAGGTGGTGCAGTGAGTAGAGCGTTGGCCCTGGAGGCAGAAGGACCTGAGTTTGGTTCCGGCCTCAGACACTTAACGCACACACAAACAAAAACCTAGCTGTGTGACCTTGGGCAAGTTACTTAACCCCAGTTGCCCTCCAAAAAGCAAAAAAAATTTAATTGTATATTAAATATTATTATTATATATAATTTAAAATGAAATATAAATTTTTTCACTTGGAAAAAAGAATGTCAATCACTTCCAGAAAGTATGGATCTTATTGGATATTGTTGGATAGTATCTGTGTGTTTCTTTTTCTTTAGGCAGACATTTGCATATTGGCTAAACTCTAGATTTGGAATCAGAGAGACTTGCGTGTTTGTGTGTGTGTGTGTGTGTGTGTGTGTGTGTGTGTGTCCTCTTTCTTGTTTATTTTGAGGTTAGATTTATCAAGTTCAGAAAGGGGGAGATTAAGGTCCCCCACTAGTATGGTTTTGCTATCTATTTCTTCCTCTAATTCCTTTAACTTCTCCTGTAGGAATTTGGATGCTATACCACTTGGTGCATATATATTAAGTAATGATATTGCTTCATTCTCGATGGTGCCTTTTAGCAGGATATAGTTTCCTTCCTTATCTCTTTTAATTAGATCTATTTTTGCTTTTGCTTTATCTGAGATAAGTATTGCTACCCTTGCATTTTTTACTTTAGCTGAGGATTATGGTTTTTAATCCATTCTGCTATCCACCTCTATTTTATGGGAGAGTTCATCCCATTCACATTCATAGTAATGATGACTATCTGTCTCTTCCCCTCCATCCTATTCCCTCCCCTGTTTATGTTTTTGTTTCTTCCTTCTCCCTTCTCCTCCTTGAACTTTTCCCTTTTGACCACCTCCTCCCTCCCCTCTAATCCCCCCTTTAGTCTCCTCCTTTTTAACACCCCCTTACCCTCCCACTACCTATAGGACACAATAAAGTTTTATACTTATCAGAGTAAGTTACTCCCCATTTGACTCCAAACCAATGAGAGTAAATTTCAAACTGTGCTCTTCTCCCTCCCTCCTTTTCCTCTATTTAATGAATTTATGTGTCTATTCACATTAGAATCTTAAACTTCACTGATTAAGTTGATCCCTCTTTGAACCAGAACCAGTGAGAATAGTGTTTAAATGATGTTCCTCTCCCTCTTTCTTTCCCCTCTTCTAGAGTGTGTTTTAATGCCTCTTCAGATGGCATATTTTACCTTTTCCTATCTCATCCTTTCCTTTTTCCCATTACAATCCCTTTGATCCCCTTAATAGGTTGTTTTTCAGTCTTTAGGTTAGTGCATTCGTACCCATGCCCTCTATCTAAGTATAAGCCTTTTGAAGGTCATGATAATCATAAAATTTTCGATATTGACAATTATCAGCCTCTCATATAGGGATGTGAATATTTTGCTCTTGTTGCATCCCAAATAATGAGAATGTGTGTATGGGTGTGGGTGTGTGCATGTATGTATGTGTGAGTCTTTGTTTTCCTTATTTACCTTTTTATGTCTTTCTTGAGTCTTGTAATTGGAGATCAGATTTTCCATTGAACTCTGGCTTTTTCATCCGGAAAGACTGGAAGTCCCTTATTTCATTAAACGACCATCTCCTTGCCTGAAAGATTATGCTAAGTTTTGCCAGGTAGTTAATCCTTGGTCGTAGTCTTAGCTCTCTTGCCCCACAAAATATCAAATTCCAGCCCCTCCACATTTTTAATGTAGAAGCTGCTAGGTCCTGTGTGATCCTAACTCTAGTTCCTCGATATTTGAATTGTTTCTTTTTGGCTGCTTGCAGAATTTTTTCCTTAATCTTGTAATTATGGAATTTGACTACTATATTTCTTGGAGTTTTCAATTGGGATCTCTTTCAGGAGGAGTCTAGTGAATTCTTTTGATAACTATTTTATCTTCTGATTCCAGGAACTCAGGACAGTTTTCTTTGACAATCTCTTGGAGGATATTGTCTAGGCTGCTTTTTTCATCATGGCTTTCTGGTAGACCAATAATTCTTAAGTTATTTCTCCTGGATCTGTTCTCTAGATCAGTTGTTTTTCCAGTGAGATATTTTACATTTACATGATTGACTCTTGCTGCATCATAGAGTTCTGAGTTTCAATTTGATTGATTCTAATTTTTTAGCGAAGTATAATCTTCAGTTAGTTTTTGAAGGTCGCTTTTTAGGGAGGTATTTTCTCCAATAACTTCACTAATTTTACTTTTTAAGGATTTATTTTCTTCACTGAGACTTTTTTCCAAGTTGGTCACTGCCTCCCTGATTTGGTCTTTAAAATCTTTCTTAAGCTCCTCCAAGAATGTTATTTGGGCTTGAGACCAGGCCATATTTCCTTCTGTGGTCTCAGGTGTGGGTAGAGAGTCTGAATTGTCATGTGTATTTGGTTGTTCTTGACCTACATAGTAAGCTCAGATTGATTTTCTTGCCTTCCCCTTCTCCTTCTCAGCTTCCTTCCTTCCCATTGTGATTTTCTATTTCTTAATTTCTCATGATGTGAGCTAAGGGCCTGGTTATTGACTTTGAATGCTGTAGCCTCTGGGTATCTAGTCTGTGGCTAAGGCAGGAATCTCAGAGAGGAATGTAGATGCACACAGAGTAGTCTGTGGAACTGGATGGATCTGACCATTTCAGATGTCTGCCTCTATACCCCTGGGCTATAAGCAGGCTTTTGTTGGTCAGGTGAGGTAGGGCTTGTTGGGACCCCTCCCTCTCTTGTCTTCTGACTCCTGGCTTTCTCAGTTACGTCCCTTCTTGGAGACTCCCAAGCCTGAGGCTATTTCCACTAACTTGGTTATTCAATCTGGGTGGGAGACTTATCTTTGTGTTTTCTACTTCATGAAGTAAGGATGGGAGGATCTGAGCAACTAGAATTTACTTTGCCATTCTAGACCCTGCATATAAAGGCCGGGACTGGGTAATTTCCTGGGCTGGATTCTGCCAGGCTCCATCTCCAAGTGGATTTTGTCACTCCAGAATCCGTTCAGATTCACTTTTTAAGGTTTAGTGACTGACGAGCTTAGCAAAGTTACTGCTTCCTTTCCACCATCTTGGCTCCACCCCATGTGTGTCCTTTAAGTAAAGAATGGCAGCCCTGGGGGGCGGAGCCAAGATGGCGGAGTAGAAACAGCTCTTCCAAGCCTCTCTGCCCCCAGATTCTCCACAAACTATGTAAAAAAAGACTCTGAAAAGCTTCTGGAGCCCCAGCACCCACAGAACGACACAGAGAAGCTAACCTCCCGCTGAGGACAGCCCAGCACCCTGCAGGAAGGACCAGCGCAGTGGTCTGGGAGCCGGCAGCGTGCTGAGCGCAGGAGCCGAGCCGAGCCCAAGTCCACGTGAGCCGAGGTTTTAGCCCCAGGGCGGCAGGGCCAGCAGCCGGCTGGAGGAACCCCAGAACACCAGGAACTGTGGAGATTCCAGAATTATCAACATAGACTTGCCTAGGACAAAGTAAGAGGTTAGTGTCCTATGGACTTTGGGACCTGTATTTGGGAATGCGTCAGCTCCCTCCCCTGGGGGCTAGAAGCCACTGAGGAGACACGCCATTTTGTAGTTTTCAGAGGCATTTCCGGCTCCCAGCCTACAAATCGTGGGGAGATCCAGCGATCAGTCTTGGGGGTAATCGCTCTTGCTTTAACCTCCCTGGATCTGGATTGTGATCTAGGGTGGAAGTTGTGGGTGGGTTTACAGCTTGCCAGAAACGGAAGTTGCCCCCCACACGTTTGGGATGAAAATTCCTCTATCTGGCCCTAAAGCCATAGTGTGGCAACAAGCCCAAAAGTCAAGCAATTAAGCGGCAACATGCCAAGGCAAAGGAAACAGAAAAATGCAACCCTAGACTCCTATTTTGGGGGCATAGAGCAGGAAAAGGACTGTGAGGTCAGAAGTCCTGCTCCAAAAGCCCCAGGGAAAACATGAGCGGGTTGCAGGCCATAGAGGACCTTAAGAAGGACTTTAAAATCAAATAAGAGAAGTGGAGGAAAAATTGGAAAGAGAAATGAGAAGGATGCAGGAAAAGTATGAAATGAGGGTCAACAGCCTGACTGAGGAAAACAACACCTTAAAAAATAGACTAGCTCAAATGGCAAAGGAGGCCCAAAGGGGCATTGAGGAGAAGAATGCCTTAAAAAGTCGAATTTGCCAGATGGAAAAAGAATCTCAAAGTTCACTGAGGAGATTCATTCCTTCAGAGTTAGACTGGAGCAAATGGAAGCTAATGACTTTATGAGAAATCAAGATGCTGTTAAGCAGATCCAAACAAACGAAAGATTAGAGGCAATGTGAAATATCTCATGGGAAAAACCACTGACCTGGAAAATAGATCCAGGAGAGACAATTTAAAAATTATTGGACTACCTGAAAGCCATGATCAAAGAAAGAACCTAGAAATCACCCTTCAAGAAATTCTCCAGGAAAATTGCCCTGATGTTTTAGACCCAGAGGGCAAAATAGAGGTTGAAAGAATCCACAGATCACCTCCTGAAAAAGATCCCCAAAAGAAAACTCCCAGGAATATTATAGCCAGGTTCAGAATCCCCAGATCAAGGAGAAAATACTACAAGCAGCCAGGAAGAAACAATTTCAATATTGTGGAAACACAATCAGAATAGCCCAGGACCTGGCAGCTTCTACACTGGGGGATCGAAGGGCATGGAATATGATATTCCAGAGGGCAAAAGAACTGGGAATGAACCCAAGGGTCACCTACCCAGCAAAACTGAGTATTTTGTTCCAGGGAAAATATGGTCATTCAGTGGAATAGAGGACTTTCAAGCATTCTTGAGGAAAAAACCAGAATTGATTAGAAAATTTGACATCCAGACACAAGAAGGAAGAGATGCCTGAGAAGGTAATCAGGGAAAAGAAATCAAAGGAACTTATCAAAGTTGAACTATTTACATTCCTATATGGAAAAGCAATAACTGTGACTGATGATATCTTTCTCACTATGAAAATAATGGAAGAAGGGGGTGTGGTCATACAAATACATATGTGAATGTGTGTGTATATGGCTACAGTTATATATGGATAGAGGGCATAGGTTGATTTTGCTGGGAAGGGAGAGTACTCAAGGGATGAAATTATGAGGTGAGAGAGGAAAGTGGCAAGAGGAGATGGGGAGAGACATGGTAGGGTAAACTATCTCATGTAGGGAAGTGGGTGCAAAGGAGGGGGAGAATAAGGAAGGCTAAAAAGGCAAAACCACATTCACATTGAATTTGGTTCAGGGAGAAAAATGACATACATACTAAATGGGATATCTCAACCTGCAGCAGGATAGGGGGAAGGGGGATGAGAGGAGGGATGATGGATGGGAGGGCATCCTTGGGGTGAGGGGAGGTTGGAAGTACCCACTATAGAAGAGGGACAGGATCATGTAGGGAATCGACCAGGTGGGGGGTGGGATGAGTGGGAGGGAATTATAAGCAGCCTTGTACAATATATCGACTATGATAATGTTTTGCATAGCTAGACATGTACAACATATACTGAATTACTTATATCCCAAGAAGGAATGGGTGACAAGGGAGGAAGGAAATGGATCTGAAATTCAAGGTCGTAACATTAAATGTTTCAAATATATATATAAATACTAAAAAAAAAAAAAAAAAAAAAAAAAAAAAAAAAAAAAAAAAAAAAAAAGAATGGCAGCCCTTCTCATGGAGAATTTGAAAATGCTAGGAAAAAAAATCCTTCTCTACTCTCTAGATTACATGACAGAATGAAATGTTCCTTGTAACAATGAAAGAAATAACTCAAGGATAAGAAAGGAAGGAAGTAAAAATTTTAGAAGCCTCTGAATGAATATTGACCTATGTGGAAGGTTTGGGGAGTAGAAGGCTATGCTACAGAGAAAGCAGTGAAAAAGAAGGACCACTGAATTACAACCAAGCAATAAATGTATTTTGTTTTTGTTGTTGTTGTTGTTGTTGTTGTTGTTGTTTTCCCTATAGATAGAAGAGCTTGACCCTCTTAGAAGGAAATATCCTCTAGTACCTTACAGAACACTATGAGTGGTTAGAAACTTCATGCTGAAAGGGAAAAGATGTATATTTGTCAATCTGACATAAATAATAGAAATGTTCACTGCCTTTGCAGAGAAAAGTTGTAGAGTAGCATGTGACCTAGAATCTTACATAAATGTTCCATCACATAAGGGCAAACCTAATGACTACTGCTGACTTCTAGTGATTGAGAGAGTTCATTTAACTCCCCCAGGAAAAAAACCTTGGGAAGCATTTTTATGGATTAGTAACACCTAGTAAGGAAACTAGACGGTAAAATATAAACTTATACACCTTCACACAATCAATTCATGTGTGTACACATGTATATATATGTGTGTGTGTATGTGTATATACATATATATGCTATAAATAATATACATAGATGATAAACACATCTATATGTATGTATATACATTCATACATATATGATTTTCCATCATATGTTATCACCGTTTCCATTTGAAGCTAGAGACTTCAAAAGTGAAGGACAGATTAAAGACATGAACAGGATGAGAATGATTTGTATTTTTAGAGCATGGTTTAAAGTATTATGGGTTTTTCAAAAGAAATGGAGTACATTTTATATAATTATGCCTCATGAAAATATATTGACTTAGAATCTAGAAAATATTATCCAGAGTTACTTCAAGTGAATATTTAGGGGGAAGGAGAAAATTGCCTACATGTATCTGCCAAGTCAGATGCCACAGAAAGTAAGGATAGTCACACTGAAAGAATAATAGATGGTAATATAAATAGATAATAAATTAAATAGATAGATAATAATTAAATAAACAGATAATAAATAAAAATAAATAATAGATAGTAATAATAAAAATAATAAAAAACATTTAAATAGCACTTTAAGGTTTGCAGAGTGCTCTTTGCATATATTAAATAATTTGATACTCAAAACTATCCTGGGGGAATCAGTACTAATATTTTCTAATGTTCTATTAAAATTACTACTATTTCACAAATAAGGAAATTGAAGTAGAGAGAAATTAAGTGACTTGCTTGGGGTCACACATCTGGTAAATGTCTCAGGCAAGATTCAAACTTAAATCTTCCTGATTCCAACTCCCATACTCTATAATCTATACCATGTAGCTATTTTTAAATGAATATAATAATTTACTAAATACTAAATATAACAAAATAAATGAGGATTCAATAGAACATAAATAATGTTAACAAGTGATTTTCTTTTTTTTTCCAAATGATTTATTAACTTCTGGTTTACATCATTCATTTCTACCAGATTTTGAGTTACAATTTTTTCCCCATTTTCCCCTACCCAAAACCCCAGAATAGTAGTCCCACAGGGTATCCCCTCATATAATCTGCTCTCTCCCATATCTTCTCCCATAACCCCTTTGACTATTCCATTAGGGCAAAGTGAATCTCTGTGTCCCAATGCCTACACATCTTATCTCCCAATTACATGCAAAAAAGGTTAATTATAGTATATATATACATATATATATATATATATATATATATATATATATATGTATATATACTTGAAACATTTCATTTTAAAACTTAAATTCCAGATCCATTCCTGTCCTCCTTTGTCACCCACTCCCACTAGGAAGATAAGCAATTCAATATATGTTGTCCATGTATAGCTATGCAAAACATTACCATAATAGATACAATGTAAAAGACTGGCTATATTTCTGTCTCACCCATCCCACCCCCAGCCCTGGGCCATTCCCTACTTTAATCCTGTCACCCTTCAAAAGTGGGGTGCCTTCAACCTCCCCTTCCCCCAGAATTCCCTCCCCTCCATCATCCCCCTTCTCATTCCCCTCCCCCCTACTCTCCTGCAGGGTGAGATATCCCATTTAGTGTGTATGTCATTCTCTCCTTGAGCCAAATTCAATGAGAATATGGCTTTGCCTTTTTGCCTTCCTGTTCTTCCCCTCCCCTGAAACCACTTCCCTTTGCCTCTTCTACATGAGATAGTTTACCCCCCCGTCTCTCCCCATCTCCCCTCACAACAGTCCTCTCTCACCTCTGAACTTCACCCCTTAAGTATCATCCCTACCCACCAAATTCAACCTGTGCCCTCTATCCATGTATACCTGTAAACATATATACACACACTCACATATTTATTCATATGCCTATATACCCTTCTTCAACTATTTTCATACTGAGAAAGGTTTCATCAGTCACAGTTATTGTTTGTCCATGTAGGAATGTAAGTAGTTCAACTTTGATAAGTTCCTTTTGATTTCTTTTCCCTGTTTACCTTCTCAAACATCTCTTGCTTCTTGTATCTGGATGTCAAATTTTCTAATCAACTCTGTTTTTTTCCTCAAGAATGCTTGAAAGTCCTCTATTCCACTGAATGACCAAATTTTCCCCTGAAACAAGATACTCAGTTTTGCTGGGTAGGTCATTCTTGGTTTTAATCCCAGCTTCTTTGCCCTCTGGAATATCATATTCCATGCCCTTCCATCCCTCCGTATAGAAACTGCCAGGTCCTGTGCTATTCTAAATGTGTTTCCACAATATTGAAATTGTTTCTTCCTGGCTGATTGTAGTATTTTCTCCTTGATCTGGGAATTCTGGAACCTGTCTAAAATATTCCTAGGAGTTTTCTTTTTGGGATCTTTTTCAGGAGGTGATCAGTGGATACTTTCAACCTCTATTTTGCCCTCTGGGTCTAAAACATCAGGGCAATTTTCCTTGAGAATTTCTTGAAGGTTGATTTCTAGGTTTTTTATTTGATTATGGCTTTCAGATGGTCCAATCATTTCTAAATTATCTCTCCTGGATCTATTTTCCAGGTCATTGGTTTTTTTCCAGGAGATATTTCACATTGCCTTCTATTCTTTCAATTGCTTGGATCTGTTTAACAGCATCTTGATTTCTCATAAATTCACTAGCTTCCATTTGCTACAGTCTCTCCTCAGTGAGCTTTTGAGATTCTTTTTCCATATAGCAAATTTGGCTTTTTAAGGCATTCTTCTCCTCAATGCCTTTTTGAGCCTCTTTTGCCATTTGAGTTAGTCTATTTTTAAGGTGTTATTTTCCTCAGTAAGGCTGGTGACTCTCATTTCATACTTTTTCTGCATCCTTCTCATTTCTCTTCCCAAATTTTCCTCCACTTCTCTTATTTGGTTTTTAAAATCCTTCTTAAGATCCTCTATGGCCTCTAACCCACTCATATTTTCATTGGGGGCTTTTGGTGCAGGAGTTCTGACCTCTCAGTCCTCCTCCTGTTCCATGCTTCCATCCTTTTTGCCCCAAAAATAGGACTCGAATTTTGAATTTTTCTGTTCATTCTATTTCCTTTGCCTAGGCATGTTGCCACTTAATTACTTGACTTTTGGGTTTGTTGCCACAGTGGGACTCTGCCACCAGCCAGGGGAGCTTCCATCCCAAGCATTGGGGTGTTCTCAACTGCTGGAGGTATTAGTTGGGTGCTCTCCCTATACCTCCCACACTCTCTGGCAAGCTGGTCACATACCCCAAGACCTCCACCCCAGACCACAATCCATATCCAAGAAAGTTAAAGTAAGAGAGATTACTCCCAAGACTCATTGCTGGAACCCCATACAGTCTGCAGGCCAGGAGCTGAAGCTGCAACTGAAGCTGCAAAATGGCGGCTGTGCCATGGCTCCTTAGTGGCTTTTCGTCCCCAGGTGAAGAAGCTGATGTGCTTCCAAATACTGGTACCAAAGCTCATAGGGCACTAACCTCTCACTTTTTCTTAGGCATCTATGTGTTGATAATTCTGGAAATGCCACAGCTGCCAGTGTTCTGGGGTCCCTCCAGCTGATTGCTGGTCTGACCACCCTGGGGCTAAAACCTCTGACCCATGTGGGCCTCAGCTTGGCTTCCAGAGTGCTGTTCTGGCCACTCCCTGACAGGCTCCTGGGCTGTCCTCAGTGGGAGGTTAGCTTCTCTGTGTCGTTCTGTGGTTTCTGGAGCTTCAGAGGTTGTTCGGAGTCCCCTTTTACATAATTTTGAAGTGGTGTGGGCTAGAGCTCTTTGGAAGTATTGTTTCTACTCCACCATCTTGGCTCCACTCCACCACTTAGCTACTTAGAAAAGCCTAGTAATTCATAGGAGACAACATCTCAGATAAGACATAGAAATATGGCTTCATGTGTCTATACCATTGTACAAAGTATACTTCCACCAACAGAATATACTAAAGATCAACACAATATCATCTAGAAACTGTAGTACCTAGTGAACTCACCATCTACAGAGAATTCCTTTTCTCTTGAACACTATGGAATTTCAATCAATTTACATGTGTATTTATGCACAGCCATATGTGAAAAGCAAAATAGACTATATAGATAACCTTATAGCCTAAAGTCTAGACTCAAGTCTTACCTCTGTTACATATTAGATAGTATTATTTTTTCATATGTATGAAATATTCTTTGTTAAGAGTGGCTTTATGTCAGTATTTTTCTGTCATTAATCAAATTTTTTTGTAAAATATATAGTTAAGCAAACTGAAATCTTGTGTCCTCTGCACCTTCCAATCCAATCTAAACAAATTTGCATTTAAGTGCCAACTTTATGTCAGTGCTGTGTCATGTTCTGAACATAGAAAAGTGTTAAGGCCTAATTACTAAGGCCTGGGCCCTCGATTTGGTGTGAGGGAGTGCAAGGGCCTTGAAGGCCCAAGATACCCAGAGGTGCTTTCTGCAAATTCAAAAATTAACTTTTGCTGTGCATTGAGAGTGCTTCATCCAATGGAAGATATATATATATATATATATATATATATATATATATATATATATATATATATATATATATATATATATATATATATAAAAGTCCTCTATTCCACTGAATGACCAAATTTTCCCCTGAAACAAGATAATCCCAGCTTCTTTGCCCTCTGGAATATCATATTCCATGCCCCTTGGATACATACATATATATATAGAGAGAGAGAGAGAGAGAGAGAGAGAGAGAGAGAGAGAGAGAGAGAGAGGAGAGAGAGCAGACTCCCGGAAGAGGGGATTAGGGAATTCGGGTATTCAGGTAGCAGAGGAGTCATGTAGCAGTCATCGAATAAACCTGTTGAGCCTGATCCTGAGTCCTGGCATTCTGTTATGCGTTTTCCCCGTAGCAGTATCTACAGGGCCGGAGACATCTGAAGACCTGGTTATAGGTAAGGTCAGCCTGTGGGGACCACAGCCCAAGAGGACCCCAACAGAAAGAACAAAGAAAACTAGTCCTTGATCTCAAGGAACTTACATTTTACACCTTTCAGTCAATAGCATGACTATAAAGATATGGCTAACTATACAATATTAAACATATTCTGAACAAACACAGTAAACAATGAATGAGATAACCCAGAATTGAATTGGAGAAGACTGGACTGAATTACATTTAAGCGATTTTCCTTCAGTGACCTGAAGCTTTACCCAGAAATAAATGTTGATGTTCTTAACTATGTCATTTCATCCACAGTGTGTGGTAGCAAAGCAAAGAAAACCATAATGTTTAAAGAAGAAAAGCTATAAAATATATGGTTACTAATATTGTTAAAAGGAAAATTCTATGTTCAGGTCTTCACCCTGAAAAAAGAGGCAAAGTTAAGGAAGAGAAAAAGAAAAGGACTTTATTAAAGAGTACCAAGGCTGAAATGTTTTGGTGGGATGGCCATGAGGATTGAACCTGCCAACTGCTTTTAAAAACAACTTTTTGTAATAAGAGCAAAACAATCCTGACACATTTATAAAAGGGAAGGGGTCTTTGCATCTTAGCTCCACCCCCATTGCTATAGTATAGGGAAATGAGGTTAGAGGTGAGAGGGATGGAATGAAAGCCAATGTGACCAAATGCTGAGGTAATAAGAGGTAATACAAAGACAAAGGCAGCTAGGTTGCACAGTGGATATAATGCCAGACTTTGAGTCAGGAAGATGTCTTCCTGAGATCAAATGTGGCCCCAGATACTTTCTAGCTCTGTGACCCTCGGAAAGTCACTTAACCCCATTTCCCTAAGTCCCTTATCTATAAAATGAGCTAGAGAAGGAAATGGCAAACCATTCCAGTATCTGTGCCAAAATAACAAACAAAACCAAATGGGGTCATAAAGAGTGGGACACAACTGAAAAGGACTGAATAACAAAAACAAAGGAGAAGAAAATGGGATCACAGTACACTTCTCCAAAAAGACTAATTTTCACTTTGTGCTGACTAGCAGGTATGAACTGGGAAGACAGATTAATGTTTTTTTGTCCTTAATCCTTGAAGAGGACCTATGACATCACAAGGTTTTTATCTTGACTTACACATGAATTAAATTTAAGTGAGACAGAGCTGAACAAAGTCACTAGCTTCACTTTCTCCTACAGAATCATCAAGGTTCAGTGGCAATACAAGGGTTAAGACAATTGGTGATGACCCTGGATGTAGTGGGTGACCATGGCCTTTTTAAGCTAACGTCTTTTCCAAGTCTCAGTTTGTTTGAGGCAACACCCATTTAATAAATAAGGGGTTGGTAAGAATTAAGACAAAAAAACGGCCTATTTAGCCAACTAAAAAAAATCAAGCTAGGAGGAAAAGATCCTCAGAGTTTCTGGCCAGAAGAGAAAACAGCTGCCATTTCTAGTCACTCTGGCCATCAAAACCCAAATAATCAGCAAGAAAGATTTGGGCTGGAGCCTATTATTGTCCATTCAATGAAAGCCAGAATGATTTAGGTTTAAAGGGAGAGGCAAGTGGTTCTATTTGAATCACAATGGGCTCTTTCAAAGACTGTTTTTTTTTCAGAGCTATATTTCAAGAAATTATAAATTAAAACTGAACAAGACAAAGAGTCCCAGCTTTAAAAAAAAAGATAAAATAAATAAATAAGAAATTTAAAGAAATCTATCCCCTAGCTCCAAGATATTTTACAAAATATAAGCTACAGAGAACCCACTTATAAGGGTATGACTCCCCACCCAGAGGGTTATGGAAAGACATACATTTATTGTGAATGGGTTGCAACACATTACAAATAAGCAAGTACACAGAGACAACAAAAAGGGTGCCCTGAGAAAGATGCCTGATCAAAAAAGTAGGTGAACTAGTCATAAGATGAAATCTAAGAATAAACAGTGGATAATTAATGGATTCCGCTGGTATCCTTAAAAATGTGAAGAGATCTAAAGAAAGGTCTCTAATATATCAAGTGGAACCTCTGAAGGAGGAGCAGAATAACATTAACAAGAGCCCCAGAGAATGAGGGGGAATGAATGTGTCACACTGTTAGAAGAATTATCCACACTGATGAGATCACATATAAGTATTCAAGAACTATAAATCTTAAATCAAAGACATGGATTTGAGATCTTAGATATTGCTGAGTACTCATAGCATGACTGTGACTTTAATATGACCATTGAATGCCATAACTTATTCAAACAGGACCGAGGATATACCACAGAGGCCTATATAATCCCTGCTGCTATGGAAGCTTGGACTAGTAGATGAAGTTTATTACTTCTGAACTGAAATAGTACTAAAGTTGTATCCAAGAAGGCCTAGCAATGAGAGAAAAGTGGAAGCAGAAAGAGGATATTTCTTATAGATGCACTGAACTAGGATGATAGAAATGAAAACGGTTAGCTATCATCACACAAAATGCCAAAAAACAGTAGAGAGGAAAACAATCCTGTGGACAGAGTAGGGTATAACCCCAAGTAGCCATAGTATCCTTAGAATACCTATAGATCAAAGAGCTAGGAGGAAACTCAACTAAAGTAAAATTGAACAGATCTGCCAGTTTCAATAACAAGCTGTCCTCTGCTGGCAATGACAGTGGAACAATTACATTTTAACTATTAAACTTCCTACTCAATGTGACATAAAAAGATAATGAAATGGAATTCAGAAAATAAAGCTGAGAAAATTATTGAATTCAACCAAATATCTAAAAATTTATATTACGAATTTGTCTATGGACTTTAAAAATATTAAATGAATAAAAGTAAGGACTGACTTTGATGATCACCATTTCACAGAAATATTTAATCAGTGTAAAATAATCAATATAACAAAAAGAGAAATATGTCCTCCCCCATGAAATTCAGTTGAATTAAAGAAAAATGATCAAACAACTATTATGTACAAAGCACATTGCTGGGCTCTTTTAACCTCTATGTTGTATTGATTTAGTTTTTACACTGGTAAAATTAGTCCAAGAAATGATGATATACAGAAATTTTTGCTGAAGGTAACATAAAACAAAATGCACTTAGGAACTGTCTTTCAAAGAGGGGAAGATTTAAAAAGATAGAATGAATCATATGTGATATTAACAGGAAAAATAAAAGCAAAATTAAAAATTATAAGCAATTTCCATGTTATATGAACAACAAGATGGAGGACTAGGCATTTTTTTCTGATCTGTATAACCTCTCAAACCTCTACAAAACAGAAAATTTACACCAAAGATAAAACAATTTCAGCTGTCTCCATAGTATAAGACATCCAGAATCCCCCCCACACCAAAAAAGGAAAAACAATGAACTGAAACTCACTGAACATAAGGTCACTCAACACTCCTCCCCACAGAGTGGAAGCACTGTAGCTCCCCTATCAGATTTAAGGGCATGACATAGCCTTATAATAAACCAACACACATACACACACAAACACACACATACTAGAGTCACTCCCAGTCTCTTTCTACTACTCTGGAAACCTAGCTCCAGGCTGCTGAAATTTTCCCTGTCTGTGACAGTGTAGACACCAGAGCACCTCAAAAGCAAGAGCTTGCTGGGGGATACAACCCTGTAGCACAAGCACTGCAGACCTCTGAATTGCTTATTCCCAGGACAAATAACTAAGGAAAAAGGAGCAGGACAAGGCAATTGAACATGATACTGGGGGTGAGGTGGGGTTTGGATAGGGGGTGAGGGCAATGCTGTGCAACATCCTAGGCCTAAGGAAAAGAGCAGAGGGCTCAAATGGAGCCAGATCTGACCACTCAAAAGTCAGTTGGGGTGGAAACCTAGGCTGGTGAGTCATGAATTGCCCAGGGTAGAAGGAAGTTGAGACATTTGATACCCAGCCCTCAAGGAAACTATAATCAAAAAGGAGAGGGTCAGAAAGCTAGTGATAAAGAAAATAAGAGGGGCAGCCAGGTGGCACAGTGAATAGAGCATTAACTCTGGAGCCAGAAGGACATGAGTTCAAATCCAGCCCCAGACACTTAACACTTCCTAGCCATGTGACCTTGGGGAAGTCACTTAACTGCAATTGTCCTACCTCTACCCCTACAAAAAGTAGAAAAGAAGAGAAGAGAAAAGGAAAGGAAAGGAGAGGAGAGGAGGGGAGGGGAGGGAAGGGGAGGGGAGGGGAGGGAGGGGGAGGGGAGGGAGGGGGAGGGGAGGGGAGGGGAGGGAAGGGAAGGGAAGAAGAGAAGAGAAGAGAAGAGAAGAGAAGAGAAGAGAAGAGAAGAGAAGAGAAGAGAAGAGAAGAGAAGAGAAGAGAAGAGAAGAGAAGAGAAGAGGAGTAGGGAGATAAATTACAAAAAATGCCAGGAATAATAAAATTCATAGTGCTTGAATGTAAACATATGGAAAAATAGTAACAACAGAAGGTAATATGGCCTGCAGATTTAATAAGTGAGTGTAAGAATCTATGAATAAATAATGCAAAACAAAGGAAAATGATGCAGCATTTGATGAGACAGTGTCCCCTAAGGAATTTGAGGAGGACATGGAAATAAAAAAAAAAAATCCCCAAATGGGAAAGAGTAGTGAACACAAAGAGGAGTTATGGGAAAAGAGAAAAAAGAACCAGTGAGAAATGGGCCATGTTAAAGAAAAAAGATTAAAATAACTAAAGAAACAACACTCTAATTTATATGAGAAAGAGAGAATGCATAATGTAGAGAGTGAGAAAAAACATTCTTGGAAGGGGGAAGAAAACAAGTGAAATTTTAAAAACATGGTGAATAGGATTATTTTAAGGGGAAGAAAGGAAGGAAGAACCTACTTAAGTAACAAAGAGGAGAAAAATGTCAGGGGTAAATTATACAAACAGATAAAAGTAGGAGAGAAAAAGGAAATAATAATTTTTCAAAAGCCCAAAGGGAAAAGTGTAACAGACAAGATGAGAGCAGTAGAGATGGGAGGAAGCCAGTGAGAATGCAGTCATGCTTAAAATAGATTTAAGTTAAGCAAATGAAAGAACATAATGCTGTATTTACAGAAAAATGGGGGAAAATATTGACCATGTACATAGTATTCCTTTTTTATTTTTTTCCAAATGTTTTATTAACCTCTGGTTTACATCATTCATTTCTGCCAGATTTTGAGTTGCAATTTTCCCCATTTTTCCCTTCCCCCCACCCTAGAAAAGCAGTCCCACAAGATATCCCCTCATCCCATCTGCTCTCTCGCATATCCCCTTCAAATATTTCAGTAGGGCAAGGTGAATCTCTCTGCCCCAATGCTGTACATCTTATTTCCCAATTATATGTAAAGTAATATTGATAATAGTATCTGTATGTTTTTAAAAATTTGATTTTAAAACTTTGAATTCCAGATTCATTCCCTTCCTCCTTTGTCATCCACCCTTACTGGGAAGATAAGCTACTCAGTATATGTTATACATGTGTAGCTAAGCAAAACATTACCATAGTAGATATATTGTAAAAGACTGACTATATTTTCCTCCCTCCTATCCCACCCCCCACTTGATCTATTCCCTACTTTCATCCTGTCCCTTTTCAAAAGTGGGTGCTTCCAAATACCCTCCCCTTTTCCTTCCTTCCCTCCCTTCGATCATCTCCCTTCTAATCTCCCTCCCCCATACTCTCCTATAGGGTGAGATATCCTATTTAGTATGTATGTCAATCTCTCCCTGATCCAAATTCAATGAGAATAAGGTTTTGCCTTTTTGCCTTCCTGTTCTTCCCCTCCCTTGTAACCATTTTCCCTTGCCTCTTCTATATGAGATAGTTTGCCATATTCTGTCTCTCCCCATCTCCTCTCATTATATTCCCCTCTCACCTCTTAATTTCACCTTTAAGTAACATCCCTTCCTATTAAATTCGACCTGTGCCCTCTATCTATGTATACCTGTAAACATATATACACACATTCACATATGTATTCATATGTCCATATATCCTTCTTCAACTATTTTCATACTGAGAAAAGTTTCATCAGTTACAGTTATTGTTTTTTCCATGTAGGAATGCAAATAGTTCAACTTTGATAAGTTGCTTTTGATTTCTTTTCCCTGATAACTTTCTCAGGCATCTCTTGCTTCTTGTGTCTGGATGTCAAATTTTCTATTCAACTCTGGTTTTTTCCTCAAGAAGGCTTGAAAGTCCTCTATTACACTGAATGACCATATTTTCCCCTGAAACAAGATACTCAGTTTTGCTGGGTAGGTGATTATTGGTTTTAATCCCAGCTCTTTTAACCTCCAGAATATCATACGCCAAGCCCTTTGATCCCTTAGTGTAGAAGCTGCCAGATCCTATATTATCCTAATTGTGTTTCCACAGTATTCAAATTGTTTCTTCCTGGCTGCTTGTAATATTTTCTCCTTGATCTGGGGATTTTGGAACCTGGCTACAATATTCCTAGGAGTTTTCTTTTTAGGATCTTTTTCAGGAGGTGATCTGTGGATTCTTTCAACCTCTATTTTGCCCTCTGGTTCTAACATATCAGGGCAATTTTCCTTGAGAATTTCTTGAAGGATGATTTCTAGGATCTTTCTTTGATTATGGTTTTCAGGTAGTTCAATAATTTTTAAATTATCTCTCCTGGATCTATTTTCCAGGTCATTGCTTTTTTTTCAATCCTAGATACCATTCATTACTCTGTGCAGGAAGGGCTGGAAAGGCAAGAAAATGTAGTTGGTCACTTGGAGGCTCTGAGCGGGGCAGGACTCAGTACCGGTAGTGGTGAGGTTTGAAGGGGCCTTCTCTGGGGAGGCCCAGGTACTGGGACTGTTTTTCCATCAACTTTGTGAGCTTCACATTCAGTTTTCCAAGTTGGGCCTCAGCCACAGCTTAATGCAGCTTCTTGCAGAGGAAGTGCACTCCCACAGGGTACTTGTCCGGGTGGGTCCACTGCTCAATCTGGGCTAACACCTGGCTGCTGAAGGAATTGCTCATCACAAAGCTGGGATGGCCCATAACACAGCCCAGGTTGAACAGACTGCCTTCTGCCAGCAGAATGATCCGCCACCCATTCTTCAGCTTACAACGGTCTACCTGAGGTTTCATGTTCACCTTCTCCACAGCATTCTGATTCAGCCACTTGAAATCTATTTCCACATCAAAGTGGCCGATGTTACATACTATGAAGTCATCCTTCATCTGCTCAAAGTGCCTGCCCAAGATGATGTCTATACATCCTGTGGTGGTGACAAAGATGTTTCCCTCTTTGCAGGCCTCATCCATGGTGGTCACCTCATAGCCCTCCATAGAGGCCTGCAGTGCATTGATGGGATCTATCTCTGTGATGATGACTCGGGCCCTGAAGCCCCGAAAGGCCCGTGCACAGCCCTTGCCCATGTCACCATAGCCTGCCACCACAGCCACCTTGCCTGTAATCATCACATCTGTGGCTCATTTGATGCCATCAATGAGGGACTCACGGCAGCCATACAGGTTGTCAAACTTGCTCTTGGTAACAGAATCATTTACATTGATGGCTGGCACTTTCAGAACTCCATTGGCCTTCATCTTGTATAGATTGTGGATGCCTGTGGTGGTTTCCTCTGAGATGCCTCTGATGCCTTCAGGAGCTCAGGATATTTGGTGTGAACAAGGTTGTTGAGGTCCCCACCATCATCCAGGATCATGTTGAGGGGCTGCCCATCCCTGAAATAGAGGGTCTGCTCAATGCACCAGAGATATTCCTCATCAGTCTCCCCCTTCCAAGCATACACAGGAATACCAGTTTTGGCAATGGCAGCTGCTGCATGGTCCTGAGTAGAGAAAACGTTGCAACTGGACCACTGTACCTCAGGTCCCAGGGCCACCAGAGTCTCAATAAGAACAGCTGTTTCCACAGTCATGTGGAGGCAGCCAGCAATCCAGGCACCCTTCAGTGGCTTGGAGGCTGAGTACATCTCTCAAAGTTTCATCAGGCCAGGCATCTCATTCTCTGCTATGTCCAGGGCCTTGCATCCCCAGATAGCCAGGCTGATGTCAACAACTTTGTAGGGCAATTTGTCAGACATGTTGCGGCCTCTTCCGCAGTTACTTAATGCCTTAGCAGAGACCACCGTGCAGAGATTTTAGGGATAGGGGTGATGGGGTCACAGAAAGGCCACAGAGGGAGGCTGCAGGCAGCACCAAGAGGGGACAGGTCATTGCTTTTTCCCATGAGATATTTCACATTGCCTTCTATTCTTTCATTTCTATGAATCTGCTTGACAGAATCTTGATTTCTTATAAAGTCACTAGCTTCCATTTGCTCCAGTCTAATTCTGAAGGAATGAATCTCCTCAGTGGGCTTTTGAGATTCTTTTTCCATCTGGCAAATTCGGCTTTTTAAGGCATTCTTCTCTTCATTGCCTTTTTGAGCCTCTTTTGCCATTTGAGTTAGTCTATTTTTTAAGGTGTTATTTTCCTCAGTAAGGCTGTTGACTCTCATTTCATACTTTTCTTGCGTCTTTTTCATTTTTCTTCCCAATTTTTCTTCCTCTTCTCTTATCTGCTTCTTAAGATCCTCTATGGTCTGTAACCTACTCGTGTTTTCATTAGAGGCTTTTGGTGCAGGAGTTCTGACCTCCCAGTCCTCCTCCTGTTCCATACTTTGATCCTCTTTGCCCCCCAAATAGGAGTCTAATGTAGAATTTTTCTGCTTATTTTGTTCCTTTTCCTAGGCATGTTGCCACTCAATTACTTGACTTTTGGTCTTGTTTCCACAGTAGGACTCTGCCACCAGCCAGGGGAGCTTCCATTCCAAATTCTGGGGTTTTCTCAGCTGCCCGAGGGATTCACTGGGTGCCCTTGCTGAATCCTCCATATGCTCTGGCAAGCTGGTCACACACCCCAAGACCTCCACCCAAAATCGCAATCCAGACCCAAGCAGGTTAAAGCAAGAGCGATTACCCCCAGTACTGATTGCCTGGTCCCCCTACAGTTAGCAAGGCAGGAACTGGAGCTGTCAAATATGTCCATGGCTTTGCTGAAGTGTCTCAGCGGCTTCTTGCCCCCAGGGAAAGAGGCCAAATTGCTCTCCCCATTAATGAGTCCCAATGTCCATACTGCACTAACCTCTCACTTTGTGCATGGCATCTATGTGTTGGTAACTCTGGAAATGTCACAGCTGCTGGTGTTCTGGGGTCCCTCCAGTGGGCTGCTGGTATGGCCACCCTGGGGCTAAAACCTCTGACTCATGCAGGCCTGGGCTTGGCTCCCTGAGTGCTGTGCTTGCCACTCCCTGCTGGGCTGCCAGGCTGTCTCTAGAAGGAAGTCAGCCTCTCTGTGTCTTCCCATGGGTTCTGCAGCTCCAGAGTCTGCCCAGAGTCTGTTTTTACATGAATCTGGAAGTGGTGTGGGCTGTAGCACTGCAGAAGTGCTGTTACTACTCTGCCATCTTGACTCTGCCCCCCATACATAGTCTTCTACTAAGGTCTTATCAATTTTGTTAGTCTTTTCAAAGAACCAATCTTTGGTTTTATTTATCACTTACATATATATCTGTGTGTGTATTTGTTTCTAATTTATCTATTTCCTCTCTATTTTTCCTCTCTTATGCTTGTTATAGACTTGTTGACTTGTTGATTTTCTAATTTTTAAAATGCATATCCATGCCATCAATCCTCTGTTTTTCTATTTTGTTAATGTTTGATTCTATTTTGTTAATGTAAAGGCAGAAATAGTTAATGCATACTTTATAGAATACAATGCAATTTAAAATAAGCAAATTAATTTAGGGAACACAAAACAGGAACAAATGCAGATTTAAAATGAAATCTTAAATAATAACTAGGTCAAAATAAATCATAAAAAATAAATAAGTATGTTAGAGAAAATTATAATGATGAAATAACATCACAATTTCTTGGATGCAGTTAAAGTAATACTCAGGAGGGAAATCATACTCTTACAAATATACATTAACAAAAAAAAGGGGAGGACTGACTAACTCAATGTAGTTCAAATCTCCAATAATAGGAGAAATACAAATCAAAACAGCCATGAGGTTTTATCTCATACCCTGCAAATTGGAGAAAATGACAAAAAGTAGCAGTAGTCAATGTTGGTGGCATTATGGAAGAATCAGCACACTAAAATAGTGTTGGTAAAGTTGTGAAATGGTACAGCAATTTGGGAAAGCAATTTGGAATTATGCAAATAAAGTGACTAAAATGTCAATACCCTTTGAACCAGAGAATCCATTAATGAGATTATACCACAAAGAAACAATCAATAAGAAGAAAGTCTTCGTATATTACAAAATATTATTAACAGCTATTTTTGTGATAGCTAAGAATTGGAAGCAAAGTAGATGGTGATCAATTGGACAATGACTAAACAAATTGTGGTACATGAATTATTACTGTGCTGCAAAATATGATGTGTTTGAGGAATACAGAAAAAATATGGTAAAATCTATATAAAATGATGCAGAGTTCAGAGACAAAATAACAATATACACAGTAGTTTAAAACAATGTGAAAGGATAGAACTATGCAAAAAAAAAAACCCTCAAAAGTAGATGTAACATTCAGACAGCTAGGTGAATAGAGCACTGGCCCTGGAGTCGGGAGGAACTTAGTTCAAATCCGGTCTTGGACACTTGACAGTTACTGTGTGACCTTGGGCAAGTCACTTAACCCCAATTGCCTTGCATTACCCCCTCCAAAAAGGCAAAAAAAAGTAGATGTAGCACAATTATAAAAATCAGACAAGACTCAAATGAACAGATATAAAAAGACGCTCCTGACCTATCACTAGGTGTATATGGAAGGTCCACAGGTGTTATATATTACTTGTTTTCAGACTTTTCAATGCATTGATCAGTTGTGCTGATGTGTTTTCTCTAATAAAAATAGTATTTGTCACAGAGAATGATGGTGGGGAGGATTATTTGAGATAACTGTGATGATATGAGAAACATAACATCAATAAAAACTAATTTAAAAAAAGATATAAGTAATTTCTGGCCTTTCTTTTCTTTATAAAATATCTTAATTAGAATACTGCATATATAGAGAGAGATACTTGAAATGACAATATAAGAAAGGAACAGTCAGGTTTTTCAAGATAGTTCAATATAGCAAAACAGATAGTGAGAATTACATAATGTTGGTCAGTGACCAGGCATTTATTAAGCACTTGCTATGACCCAGACCCTGTGCTAAGCACTGAAAATATAAAGAAGTGTAAAAGACCGTCCCTAATCTCGTGTTTGCAATCTAATTGAGGAGACAACAGGCAATTAACACAATGAACTGAAAATTGTAGACAACATAAAATTTCTCTCAACTATTTCTCAGTTATAAAAAAGGCAGTACAAAAATGCAGACTGAAATGCTATTCTACATCAATCTACATATTGTGAATCTGTTAGGAGGAGATAATATTGCTTTCTAGATGCAACCACGGAGAGAGACTTATTCATCATACGTCTAACAATATCAGTCAAGATATAACACAACAATGACAGATGGTTACTAAATGTAGAATGGTCACTGTCATAAAGAACGTCCTGCACCAAAGTACAAATGAAAGCAGGATTCACTATAAACCTCTGTTTCTTAGTAATATTATGTTGATTGTATTAGCCTTTGGAACACTTCAGTGACTCTTCCGTGAGATTTATGGACATTCAAAGTAAAGTGGACTAGAAATATACAAGAAAGAATAATAAAGAATAAAAATATAGTGCTTAGAATATGACATGCAATTAGATTGTTAAATTGATTGCATGCAATTAATTATTAGCTAATAGTCCATCAGTATGTATGTCTACATCTATATTTATCTTGATATTTATATCTACATATCTGACAGACACTGTAGATGGATAATAACCTGGGCCCATAAGTGAATAGACTAAGACTAGGAGTAGAATGAATTTAGGAAACTACTCAATGCTTTCAATTGTCCCAAGTTGCTCTCTGCCCCTCTCCCCATACACAAAGAACTTTTTTTAAAAGATACTAATATTCTTCCTTGGTGCTGTATGCTGTATGCTAGTGACTTGTGGAACATCACAATATCTTAGAAATAGAAATCATGGATTATCCAATGGACAATAGAAAAATTCATGCTGGAAATAAGCCGTTCTCAGCAAATTGCCACTAATGACTTTCAAGGAAAACACTGGTTCAACATGCATTATCTATGGTGTGAATAAATGGAAAAGAATGTAGGCTGGTCATATAACAAAAACAAAGGATAAACAAATGGAAAACTGAAATGTTACACTGGTATTTATGAAATATTATAAGAACCCAAGGAAAGTCTATAGCTCCTCTATGCAATATTCATGGATGGATGTGAGCTAAAATTAGACAAAGAAGAAGACACTAATGGGCTACAATCTTTATTGATATAGGGAATATATGCTTATGTATTCTGTAAATCAAGGTGAATCAGTCAACTAGCTGATAATTCCAGGATCATAGATTTAGAATTTATGGTTATTTCAGAGACCCAACTTATTCATATTATAGATAAGGAAGCCAAGGTCCATAAGTTTATATGCATATGATCAAACAGTCACTAGAAAACAGAAGCAGAAAGACCTAGGTATTTGGTCATCTAATTTTGTTTTACTCACCAAGTCCTCCAATTGTAAATTCAATACTCTTACCAATATCTTATGCTGATGAATTACATGATTAAATTTTACCTACTCTTTGAGTTTGTTGGATTTTGTCAAATTACTTGATGTATGTACACAAGTTGATATTTTTTAATTTTCTGCTATGAATAATCAAGAGAGAGGGACAGAGATTGTGTGCCCCCGCCCAGGATGTTACTTGTCAAAATTGATAAAGGTAGTGATTTGTGTTTCCAGGAATATAAGGCCAGACCTATGACTCACAGGTAGAGACTCTAGCATAGTGTAATGGCAAGCAAATAAGTACTTAGCACCTTGTTTCAGTTATTTAATTATTTAGCACCTTGTTTCAGTTCAAATTTCTTTTAAGCTTTGCCCATGATTATATCAAGTCTTTATTGTGAGCCCTACAACTTGTGAACTCCTATTGTTGATGCAATAGGAAGGGGCAGAACAGGGAGGAGCTTAATGACCATTTACAAAAAGTCCAAGCTGGAAAAGGGTGGAACTGAGAAGAGACCACTTGTGGTGGAAGAATTGAGAAGGGGAACTTTGTAGTGGCCAGGCACTCTGTTTGTCTGTTCTGTTTATGTTGATTTTTGTTTGTGATACTACTTTGTGCAGAAGCCCTGGGACCTTACTGGATGCCCTGAAAGAGAATTTTCTTGTTGTCTGTTTATAGAAGTCTTGGACGAGGGATTTGGAGGTTCTGGGACTGTACTGATGATTTGTATTGAGTTCTCAGACCATGTATGTAGGTCTGTGCTGATTTCACAGGCAGATAGTGAATTGATGATTATGCCAGTAATGCTTATGAATGTTGTTTCAGTTCTCTTAAGCTTTATCTTTCCAGAAACAGAAACTGTGAGGGACTTGAGGTGGACTGGACTCTGAGCTTCAATATGGAATGGGAACTGGATGAGGAACTGGATGAGGAGCTGGACAAGGAACTGAGAGCTGCCTACCTTTGAATCCAAGTGACAGTTGGGTAGATTCAGGCAGAAGGTAGGACCATGGAAGAGGAATCATGGAATCTGAGAGCCAGCCTTGAGTCAAAATGAAAAGACCTCTCCTTGGGTACTTACAGCTGACTGAGAAGATCATGATTTACTATGGCCTAGGGGTAGGACAACTTTGTACTCTGTGCCTTGTACCTCTTAAGGATGACTGAGTTAAGGATGATTGGAAACTAATCTCCAATTATGAAGAAAGAAGAATTTTTGACTGAGAGATTAAGACAATTGACCCGGGGTGGAGAACTTTGACCTTTGTATGTTGTGTTCCTTAAGGAGGCTTTCTCCTTAAGGATGACTGAGTTAAGGGCTCACTGGATGATATCTTTTGTTGAAAACTATGTGGCCACTTTAGTGATAACTTGTTATGTTGTAACATTATGAATGCTGTACTTTGGTTTCTGTGAATGTTTTGTTTTAATTTATTGCTGAATAAATAGAGAGTTCACTATACTATGTAACCAGAACTTTAAAGCTGCTCAAAGCAGCAGTCCTCTGAAAAGTTGCTCATATTTGACTTTACATATGGCAGGAAAGAGTACATCAAGAACCTCAAAAAAAAATAAAGACTGGTGAAGGTAGACTGGACAAACCACATGTAAAAACCTAAGATAATGTCATAATTATAGAAAACAAAAACTTGTCCTTGAATAGTAATGCAGAAATATTCAATGAGATAAACAAAATAGAAGACCCAGAATCTGAAATCAACACATTTTAAAGAAGTGATTCAAAAACCCATGTGGCTTGGTCTGGGAGCAGCAGTCTTGCATCTAACTCAGAACTTTCATGGCCTGACCAGCAACATCAATTTCCTCCAAAATGGGAACTACTGTCAAGGATCAGCTGACTGTGAATGTCCAAAAGGAAGAAGAGGCTTCCCATAACAAGATCACTGTTGTTGGGGTTGGTGCAGTTGGCATGGCATGTGCTATCAGTATCTTAATGAAGCATTTGGCTGATGAACTTGCCCTAGTTGATGTCTTAGAAGACAAACTAAAGGGAGAGATGATGATATCCAACATGACAGCCTTCTCAAAACATCAAAAATTGTTTCTACCAAAGACTACATTGTGATTGCAAACTCAAAGCTAGTTGTTGTTATGGCTGGGACACATCAACAGGAGTGAGAAAGTCATCTTAATTTGGTCCAACATAATGTGAATATCTTTAAAATCATCATTTCCAATTTTGTTAAATATAGTTCTAATGGCAAGCTGCTCGTTGAATCCAATCCAGTGAATATTTTGGCATATGTGGCCAGGAAGCTAAATGGATTTCTTAAAAGCTATGTCATTGGAAGTGATCACAATCTGGGTTCTGCTTGTTTCCATTACCTAATGGTGTAGACTTGGTGTCTATTCTTCAAATCGTCATAGATGATTCCTTGGGGAACATAGAGATTCCAGTGTTTCTCTATGAAGTGATGTGAACTTTACCAGCATCTCTTGGAAGAATCTTTATCTTGCTTTGGTAATTGGTGCTGATTCAGAGAATTGGAAAGATGTTCATAAACAGATGTATGAAAATGCTTATGAGGAGATCAAACAGAAGGGCTTAACATCTTTGGTCACTGGCTTGTCTGTAACATATCTGACTAAAAGGATTATGAAGAATCTTAGCAGAGTGCAACCAATTCCCAACTTGATTAAATGCCTATATTGCATTAGCGATGATGATGTCTTCTTTAGTGTCTCATTTATCTAATAGTAGAATGGCATTTCAGATTTGGTGAAGGTAAACTTGAGTCCAGAATAGGAGGGTCATTTAAAGAAGAATGCAGGTACTCTGGGGAATCCAGAAGGAGTTGCAATCATTAAAGTCTATTAATGTGCTGCCATTTTATTATCTAGAGAACAAGATAATGGTTAAGAAAGCATGTATGATGTCGTTTTCAAGTAGGCCAAAGCCTTCCTCATTATTAAGTCAACACCAGAAATATAAAACCTATGAACACATATTGTGGAATAGTACATTGTGACTACCATTTGTTAAATGTTTTTGTTGTTTACATGTAATTCTGGGTATGCCTTGTACAGTCTTGAAGTAGTTGATGTCAAGCAGAGTCAGTAGCCTACAGGTATATAACTGCCAAACTTGTAGGTGCTACAGATTTCCATAAGTCCAGATGACACCATTCCTAAAAACAAAACACCATACAATAATAATATTTTATTTATGCATTAATTACCTTTGTGTTCTCCTCCATTAGGACTCTACAACATGGACATATGTATTACCTTCCCAGAAGACCTGACTGTATGTGTGTGCACACTTGTAAATTTCCATATTGTATTAAAAGATTTATATACATACAACAATGCAACCAATTCCTCAAATGTCATACTAACCCAAATACCAAATAAACAACAAAGAACTGATAAAAAAGAAAAAAACCCACATAAGAAACATTGAGTAACAAAACCATTATTCAGTAAAAAAAAAACAAAAAACAAAAACATTTTAAAACCTGATATGTAAAAAAAATGGGTTTGAATGGTTGCCTCATAGTGTATAACACAATAATTTCTCATCAGACCAGCAATCTAAGCATAAAAAGAAGAAAAAATAAATGTGTTTCTCTCATTATCATGATTCTGAGGGTGGGAACTTACTGTGAAATCAGTGAAAATAACAACAGCTATCATTTATATGGTGTTTTTAAAGTGCTCAAAGAGCTGTAAAATATGCTTTTTGATTTGATCCTCACAAGTATACTGTGAGGCAGGTGCTATTACTATGACTTTTTTTAATAGGTAAGGAAATTGAAGCTAAGATAAGTGACTTGCCCCAACTAGTATCTAAAGCAATATCTGAACTCCAATCTTCCTCCCATATTCAATTTTCATATTCAAATAAATTCCATATTCCATATTCAAACCACTAGGCCATCTAATTGCAAAAAAGAAAGCAAACTATTATGGGGAAGAAATACCCTATCCCAATATAACTGCCTTGGTGCAAAAGCCCAGTCATTCTGCTCTAGCAATGAATTTGAAAATCAGTGCCTGCCTGGGGTATATGGTTGGACTCTGCTTTTCAGAACTTTTTACTTTTGACTCACCTCACTGGCAAAAAATACGATAAACTTTATACCACAACACTTTCTAAGTTTGATATTTTCCACTTCCAAAAAAAAGGAAGAAATGCTAAGCCATTAAATTGTGATCTATGTCATTAGACTGAATTTTTCTTGAGAAGAGAATGGCAGTTAAACAAGTTGGTAAATATGGTATTATTTTGACACATCTAATTGTGCAATTCCACTTTGGTCTCAGGAAGTTTCTGCTGACCTAAACACATTCTAAATTATTTAACATATGGAGAGAAGTCAGTGAAGAAAAGGTCTTTCTCCCTCCTGATTTGAGTATATATTTCAGCACAAAATCATATGTACTGGTAGGAACGGAACTATTTTGTACACAACTGGTTACACCAACACAGAATCCAGCACAAAGAATATGACAATTTGACTTTGGAACTCATTATAAATGTAAAAAATGATAAAACACTTTGTCTTTCCTTCTAACTTATATCCATTATATTTCAACTTGAGGTTTTTTTTTCTGTTCTTTAGGGGACTAAGAACTAGCCACAACCATCATTTACCTAAAGATATTTATTTCATTGCTTCTTCATGGTTACAGAGAAACTCAGGATCATCATTAATGTGTAATTCTCCCTTCTTCTACTCAGCCAAAATATGACAAAGTCATGAATTTGAAGAAATTCTAAGTTCTCTTTTAAGTGAGGGACAAAACGTTCTGGTTGAATCTCAGTTAATGATTTGAACAATAAGACCACAAAGGTTTTCTATCTGTTTCTAACTGTATGCTTAATTCCGCTATTCATTTTGTTTTGTGCTTTGTTACAGGATATAAAAAAAATTTCAGGGAAAATATACCCATTGAACCACATTTAGCTCCTTTGAAACTAGCCTGTAACTTCCCTTTAAAAAAAAAAAGCAAGACATCATCTTTCACCTGGTCACCCACATTTTAAACTTTATTCATGGTGAATTTTTCTTGTTTCTCATTCCTGATGTGCAAATGGTCACATAAAAATATACTATTGATTCAATCTTTACATTATCTCTCAAATTATTCCATCTTTTCCTTGCCCTCTGCTAACACTCTCCTTGTAGGCTTATTGACTCTTGCTACATTTCTACAATTGCTTTCGATCTCATTTCTTCAAAATCAGTATCTCCAACCTCTGGACTACTGTGCAAAACATCATTGCATTTAACATGGTATCAATGAACTTAAAGTTGGATAGTATCTTAGAGATATTTATGTAATTTCTCCATCACTTTCTTTTTTTTAATTTTTAAAATAAACAAATGTAAACTTCTGGTTTACATCATTCATTTCCACCAGATTTTGAGTTACAATTTTTTCTGATTTTTCCCCTACTCACCACCCCAGAACAGCAGACCCACAAGATATTCCCTCATCCAATCTGCTCTCTCCCATATCTTCTCCTATACCCCCTTCAACTTTAACATTAGGGAAAGGTGAATCTCTGTGCCCCAATGCCTGCACATCTTATCTCCCAATTACATGCAAAACAGTGTTAATAATAATATTTATATATTTGAAACATTTAATTTTAAAACTTGGAATTCCAGATCCATTCCCTTCCTCCCTTGTCACCCACTCCCTCTGGGAAGATAAGCAATTCAGTATGTGTTGTACATGTATAGCTATGTGAAATATTACTATAGCACATATATTGTAAAAGACTGCTTAAATTTCCCTCCCACACATCCCACCCCCCACCTGGTCCATTCCCTACTTTGATCCTGTCCCTCTTCGATAGTGGGTACCTCCAACCTCCCCTTGCCCTAGAATGCCCTCCCCTCCATCATCCCCCCTCTAATTCCCCTTCCCCCTACTCTCCTACAGGGTGAGATATCCCATTTAGTATGTATGTCATTCTCTCCCTGAGCCAAATTCAGTGAGAATATGGTTTTGCCTTTTTGCCTTCCTGTTCTTCCCCTCCCCTGCATCCACTTCCCCTTGCCTCTTCTACGTGAGATAGCTTATCCCACCTGTCTCTCCTCATCTCCTCCTGCCACATTCCTCTCTCACCTCTTAACTCCACCCTCCAAGTATCCTCCCTTCCCACCAAATTTGACCTGTGCCCTCTATCCACGAATAACTGTAAACGTATATACACACATTATTATTCATACACCCATGTGCCCTTCTTCAATTATTTTCATAATGAGAAAGGCTTCATGAGACACAGTTATTGTTTTTCCATGTAGGAATGTAAATAGTTCAACTTTGGTAAGTTCCTTTTGATTTCTTTTCCCTGATTACCTTCTCAAGCATCACTTGCTTCTTGTGTCTGAATGTCAAATTTTCTTTCAACTCTGGTTTTTTCCTCAAGAATGCTTGAAAGTCCTCTATTCCACTGAATGACTATATTTTCCCCTAAAAGAAGATACTCAGCTTTGCTGAATAGGTGATTCTTGGTTTTAATCCCAGCTCTTTTGCCCTCTGGAATATCATATTCGATGCCCTTCGATCCCTCTGTGTAGAAGCTGCCAGGTCCTGTCCTATTCTGATTGTGTTTCCACAATATTGAAATGGTTTCTTCCTGGCTGCTTATAGTATTTTCTCCTTGATCTGGGAATTCTGGAATCTGGCTATAATATTCCTAGGAGTTTTCCTTTTGGGATCTTTTTCACGAGGTGATCAGTGAATTCTTTAAATCTCTATTTCCCCCTCTGGGTCTAAATCATTGGGACAATTTTCCTTGAGAATTTCGTGAAGGACAATTTCTAGGTCCTTTCTTTGATCATGGCTTTCAGGTAGTCCAATAATTTTTAAATTATCTCTCCTGGTTCTGTTTTACACGCCAGTGGTTTTTCCCATGAGATATTTCACATTGCTTTCTATTCTTTCATTTGTTTTGATCTGTTTAACAGCATCTTGATTTCTCATAAAGTCACTAGCTTCCATTTGCTCCAGTCTAACTCTGACAGAATGAATCTCCTCAGTGAGCTTTTGAGATTCTTTTTCCACCTGGGAAATTTGGCTTTTTAAGTCATTCTTCTCCTCATTGCCCTTTTGAACCTCCATTGTCATTTGAGTTAGTCTATTTTTTTAAACAAATGCTTTATTAATTTCTGTTTTACATCATTCATTTCCTCCAGATTTTGAGTTACAATCATTCCCCCCCCCCCCGTTATTCCCCTACCCAACCTCCCAGAATAGCAGTCCCACAAGATATCGCTTCCTCCAATCTGCTCTCTCCCATACCTTCTCCCATACCACCTTCAACTTTTCCATTAGAGGAAGGTGAGTCTTTGTGTCCCAATGCCTGCACATCTTATCTCCCAATTATAAGCAAAAGAGTATTAATAATAGTATTTATATATATTTGAAACATTTAACATTAAGACCTCAAATTTCAGATCCATTTCCTTCCTCCCTTGTCACCCATTCCCTCTGGGGAGATAAGTAATTCAGTATGTTATACATGTCTAGCTATGCAAAACATTATCATAGTAGATATATTGTACAAGGCTGCTTATAATTCCCTCCCACTCATCCCAACCCCCACCTGGTCCATTCCCTACATGATCCTGTCCCTCTTCTATAGTGGGTACTTCCAACCTCCCCTCCCCCCAAGGATGCCCTCCCATCCATCATCCCTCCTCTCATCCCCCTTCCCCCTATTATGCTACAGGTTGAGATATCCCATTTAGTATGTATGTCATTCTCTCCCTGAACCAAATTCAATGAGAATGTGGCTTTGCCTTTTTTGCCTTCCTAATCTCCCCCTCCCTTGCAACCACTTCCCCTTGCTTCTTCTACATGAGATAGTTTACCCTACCCTGTCTCTCCCCATCTCCCCTTGCCACTTTCCTCTCTCACCTCATAATTTTATCCCTTGAGTATTCTCCCTTCCCAACAGATTCAACTTATGCTCTCTATGCATTTTTCTGTTTCCTTTGCCTTGGCATGTTGCCACTTAATTACTTGACTTTTGGGCTTGTTGCCACACTATGGCTTTAAGGCCAGATAGAGGAATTTTCGTCCCGAACGTGTGGGGGGCAACTTCTGTTTCTGGCAAGCTGTAAACCCACCCACGACTTCCACCCTAGATCACAATCCAGATCCAGGGAGGTGAAAGCAAGAGCGATTACCCCCCAAGACTGATCGCTGGATCTCCCTACAATTCGTAGGCCAGGAGCTGTAGCTGCCTCTGAAAACTACAAAATGGCGTGTCTCCTCAGCGGCTTCTAGCCCCCAGGGGAGGGAGCAGACACATTCCCCAAATACTGGTTCCAAAGTCCATAGGACACTAACCTCTTACTTTGTCCTAGGCATATCTATGTTTATAATTCTGGAATCACCACAGCTGCTGGTGTTCTGGGGTCTCTCCAGCCCACTGCTGACCCTCCCGCCCTGGGGCTAAAACCTCGGCTCACGAGGACCTGGGCTCAGTTTGGCTCAGCTCCCTGCGCTCTGCGTGCTGCTGGCTCACAGACTGCTGCGCTGGTCCTTCCTGCAGGGCTGCTGGGCTGTCCTCAGTGGGAAGTTAGCTTCTCTGTGTCGTTCCATGGGTGCTGGGGCTCCATAAGTTGTTCAGAGTCCCCTTTTACATAGTTTGGGGGGAATCTGGGGGCAGAGTGGCTTGGATGAGCTGTTTCTACTCCGCCATCTTGGCTCCGCCCTGAGTTAGTCTATTTTTAAGGTGTTATTTTCCTCAGTCAGGCTGTTGACTCTCATTTCATACTTTTCGTGCATCCTTCTCATTTCTCTTCCCAATTTTTCCTCCACTTCTCTTATTTGATTTTTAAAATCCTTCTTAAGGTCCTCTATGGCCTATAATCCACTCATATTTTCCTTTGGAGCTTTTGGAGCAGGATTTCTGACCTCACAGTCCTCCTCCTGTTCCCTGCTTCTATCCCCTTTGCCTGCATCTGTTTATTTTGTTTCCTTTGCCTAGGCATGTTGCCACTTAATTACTTGACTTTTGGGCTTGTTGCCACAGTATTACTCTGCCACCAGACAAGGGAATTTCCATCCCAAACGTTGGGGTCTTCACAACTTCCAGAGGTATTACTTGGGTGGCCTCTGTGAGAGCCTCCACATGCTCTGGCAAGTTGTATACCCACCCTATGACCTCTGCCCCAGACCATAATCCAGATACAGGGAGGTTAAACAAGAGCAATTACCCCTGAAGACTGATCACTGGATCTCCCTACAATTCGCAGGCTAGGAGCTGAAGCTGCCACTGAAGCTTTAAAATGGCCTCTGTGCCATGTCTCCTCAGCCCCTTTTCCCCCCCAGGGGAAGAAGCCGACGTGTTCCCCAAAAACTGGTCCCAAAGTCCATAGGGCACTAACCTCTCACTTTGTCCTAGGCATATCTGTGTTGATAATTCTGGAATCGCCACAGCTGCTGGTGTTCTGGAGTCCCTCCAGCCGGCTGCTGGCCCAGGCACCCTGGACTAAAACCGAAGCTCAATCGGGCCTGGGCTGGGCTGCCAGAGTCCTGCGCTGGCTGCTTCCTGCTGGGCTGTGGGGCTGTCCTCAGTGAGAGGTTAGCTTCTCTGTGTCATCCTGTGGGTGCTGGAGCTCCAGAAGTTGTTCAGAGTCCACCTTTTACATTGTTTGGAAGTGGAGTGGGGGAGAGCACCTTGGAAGTGCTGTTTCTACTCCACCATCTTGGCTCTGCCCCTCTCCATCACTCTCTTAAGTCTAATTAATCAACAAAATAGTCAATCAATTCCTAATTTTTAGTTTGCTGATTTTAAAAATATTTTATATTTTAAAATTTTAATTTCCACTTCTGAATTCTCTCCCTCCTTCCAACCTACCTACCCACTGACAAAGCAAGAAATACAATGCTTGTTATCTTATATGAAGTCCTGCAAAGCATATTTTCAAATTATCTATGTTGCGTAAAAACAAAGCAAAACAAAAATAAAAATAAAGTGAAAGAAAATCATCTTCAATTTGTACTCAGAGTTCATCACTTCTTTCTCTTGAGGTGGATAGCATTTTTAATCACAAGTCCTTTGGAACTCTTTTGGACCATTTTGTTGATCAGTATAGCTTAGTCTTTCACAGCTGATTTTTCTTACTGTATTGTTATTATAGTGTACAATGTTCTCCTAGTTCTGATCATTTCACTTTGTATAAGTTCATAAAGTCTCTATAGCTTTGTTTGAAACCATCTCCTTCAACTTACCTTATATCATAATCATATATCTCAAGTTGTTCAGCTATTCTTCAATTGATGGGCACCCCTTCAATTTCTAATTCTTTTCTCCCACAAAAAGTACTGTTTTAAGTATTTTAAATGTATGTCTCCTTTTATTTTTTCCTTGATCTTTTTAGGGGAAAGACCTAGTAGTGGTGTTGCTGGGTTGAAAGGTATGAAGAGTTTTATAGCCCTTTAGGCATAGTTCTAAATTCTTCTCCAGAATGGTTGGCCAGTTCATGGCTCTACCAACAAAGCATCAGTGGATCAGCATCACACTTTCTCCTGAATGTTGTCACTCCTTTTCTGTCATCTTAATCTGATGAATGCGTGATGGCACTATAGAGTTTTCTTTATTTTGTGTTTCTCAAGTGATTTAGAGAATTTTTATATGGCTATTGATACTTTCATTTCTTCTGAAAACTGTCTATTTATTTACTCACTTGACCATTTACCAATCAGGTAATGGTTCATTTGTTTTTATTAAATTAGGTAAATTCTCTAGATATTTAAGAAATGAAATCTTTATCAGAGAAATTTATAAAAATATTCTCAATTTCCTCCTTTCTTTCCAATTTTGTCTGCATCAGTTTTGTTTGTGCAAAAATAAAATAACTCCATGTAATCAAAATTATGCATTTTACCTTCCATGATACTCTCTAGTTATTGTTTGATCATTTACTCCTCCTTTAGCCATAGATCTAACAGGTAATTTTTCCATGCTCTGGAGTAGAGTGGAGTAGAAACAGCACTTCCAAGGTGCTCTCCCCCACTCCATCATTTGCTTGTGATGTTGCCTTTTATGTTTAAATCATATGCTATCTCACTTTGAGTTTATTTGTACATAGTAGGAGATGTACATAGTAGGAGTACTAGTTTCTGCCAAGTCCTGGAAACTTGGAAACTTCTCAAGTTTCCCAAGAGATTTTGTCAAGTGCTAAGTTCTTACCCCATAACTTGGACCTTAAAGTTTATTAAATATTAAATTACTGTGATAATTTACTTCTGTATGTTGTATACCTAATCTATTACATTGATTAATCACTCTATTTCTTATTCAGTAGCAGATTTGGTTTTAATTACAGTTCTGTGCTATAGTTTGAGATCTGTTTGCTACTAGGCTGCTTTGTTTTTTTGTTTTTTCATTGATTCCTTTGGTATTCTTGAATTTTTGTTAGTTCAGATTAATTTGGCTATTATTTTTCAATCTCTAAAATAATTCTTTTGTAGTCTGATTGGTAAAACAGTGATTTAATTTAGGTGTGTTTGCCATTTGTGAAGGGTAAACACTCATAAAGAAAATTTAATAATTGGCTCTTCTGAGCCAGATGGAGCTTACTCCATCCAGTACATTCCTGGACAAAACAAGTTCTAAAAACGCTTATAATGTACAGCTGACATGTACTATAAAACAGAGAGTAGGCTGTGTAGAAAGAAACTAGAATGGTGATCAGGAGCTAGATCATGTAGAGACTTTAAAGCATGACTAAAGAGTTTGGACTTTACTTTAAGCAGCGGAGAGTCATTTAATGTTTTTGATTAGTGTAATTCATCGGGAAGATGAAAAGGTATAATAAAAGCAAGAATATATGAATGTGTAGACAATAGATCTGGGTGTGAATCTAGGCTCTTTTTACCTCTAGAGTTCTAGATAATCCACCGACTTTTCTGGGCTGAAATGTCTTCATTTACAGAATAAAATTATGATTTCCATGGAAAGATGCAGTGCTAAAATCAAGGTCTTGACTGGAGATAGTAGTATAAATTAAAAGTAAAGGGATAGACCATCTTTCCTATATCAGTTTGGAGCCTATGGAGCCACCTTCTTTAACAGTAATGTATTTTTGCTTAATGAGATCTTTCTCATTCATTAATAGGCCCATGTGACCTGCTTAAGTCACATGGAAGCCTAAGTCACATGAGTCTCTAGTGGGAGGAGCTTGTTGAGAGGATGGAGCAGGAAGGGGTAGAGCAAGAAGGCTGGAGCAGAACTAAGAGGAAGCTGGTCGAGTCGTTAGAGCTGAGGGAGAGAGAAGGAGACAGTGGGTTGTGAGTGTTCCTTTGTAGGAAGGCCTTAGCAAGGGAAAGTCTTGGGGATGGTGGTGCCATTGTTATTGTGTTTAGATTTCTTTGTTACTTTGATGGATTTGACATTTGGTGTTGGGATTCAGCTTTCAGGTATTTTAATAAATGTTTTAGTTCTATTTTCCACACAGAGAGTCAGTTATATTTTGTGATTCAGAATTACACCAGCATAGTCATAGCCACTGTAAGTGCTGTCAGCATCACATTGGCACTATACCGTCCCACAGGGGTGGAAAAGGGTAGATGGTGGATGAGAGAAACAGGATTCCTAGCTATGTTTATGTATTACAGTTGACTTCATACTGCCTCTCCAGCTAGTCAAATTACCTTCAGATTCCTGAAATGAGTTGGTTACAAGAGAGAACAATATAAACTTATCCCTACTACTGAGGTGATGGGGAAACAAGTCAAATGTATCTACTAATGGCTAGATGGGAGTGTCATTTTCTTATGTAAAGAATAAGCCATTATCTGAAATCACATTTTTTCTCATGGAATATTTTAAAGCCTTTCTCATGGTTTAGTTACTTCCCTTGTATTCAGTTTTAGAAAAAGTCTCTGAATTCTTTCACCTCTATAACTTAATTATGCCTCCTAAGGCAGAATAAATCAGTTAAAGTTTCCCTTTTCCCCCATTTTGAGGTAACTTTATTAAAAGTTACTTCTTCAATAAAGAGCCCCAATGCTGTAGTAAGTATCTTTATGATTCAAGGAGGAGTTCAGCAAAGCACTCTAAGCCCTATCAGCCAAAGCACTTTAGGAATAAGTTTCAAGCTGATAAAATTGCCTTAAGTTTTGGATGAATTGAGGGTAGACACACATAATTTCAGATTATAGTCTTACCATAAATTCCCAACCCTCTTAGTGTTCTCAGTGGACAAGATCAGAGGGCAGTGACAAGTAGCTACTTTAAATACAAGACTCTCCATTCTCATTATATGTCCCTTTAACAGGCTTCAGCAATGGAATGAATTAGGAGGGTTCCTAGCAGATACTGACTCCCCTTACAAGTGTTTATTCAAAGTATAATACTTTTGATTTATCACTTTCTAAACCTAAAAATGCTGTGCTTCTCACTTAGGTCCCTGGAGGGAAATTTAAAATCATAAACTATACATGTACATTTTTTTAACAGAGTCAAGAGAAATATGTAATTATCACACTATTAGCAGCAGACCTCTATGAGTATGCTTTTAAGAAAAGCTACTCTGCCTAGTTTCACCATATAGCACCTCTTTACTTCTATGGTTTATGTGTTCAAAAGATAATTTTTAGGGGCGGCTAGGTGGCGCAGTGAATAGAGCGCCGGCCCTGGAATCAGAAGGACCTGAGTTCGGAGCCGGCCTCCGACACTTAATCCGCACAAACAAAAAAACCTAGCCGTGTGACCTTGGGCAAGTTACTTAACCCCAATTGCCCTAAAGGGGCGGCTAGGTGGCGCAGTGAGTAAGAGCGCCGGCCTCGGAGTTTGGATGACCCGAGATTAGATCCGGCCTCAGAAAATGAGCACCCACGCATAAATCAAATGACTAGCCGTGTAACCTTGAGCAAGTTACTTAACCCCAATTGCTTTAAAAAAAAAAAAAGATAATTTTTAATGATGATAGAGGTGTTATTTTTATTGGAAAAAAGAGAGGCTTCAGAATAAAGTTGAATAATAAGATTAAATAAGAGCAGCTTCTCCAAACTGTCCCTGCTCCCAGTCTGCCTATGTTAATTACCTTAACCAGAATTCTAGCCACCCAGCCTCAAAGCAGACAAATGAAGGCAATGAAAATTAATTAATTCCTTCAGACAATGCTGTTAGGAAATGAATCATCCATCCATTTAGGCCTGGAAGGAATCTCGAATGTCATATAGCCCAACAAACTCATTTTACAGCTGAGGAAACACAGACAGTAAACGGGCAACACCAAGACCTGAATTCAGGTTCTCTAACTCCAAACCCAATGATCTTTTTCTGTACCATTAACTAACTTGGACAAAACATTTAATACCTCAGGGCCTAAATTCCCTCATCTATAAAATAAAAAAAATTTCAGATATTTAATGACTTGCAAAGATCTAAGAGATTTCATATTTGGTATATATTTTTCTACTGTGTGACATTGCTCTGTGCAACCATAGATAGCCATTAAATATGTACCAGAATCGGCCATCTTGCATACATTTATTTTCCCATCCAAATAGACCATTGTTTGTTTGTTTATTTTCCTACAAAATCTCCCTGGCTGTGTTTTTCTTGTTCTGTAGGACCCAGGCTCTAAGTCACACAATCTGTGTTTTTCTAGAATCCCTTGATTAGATAAATTTTTGGTGGCAATTTATCACTCCTGACCTTGTCTAGAACTCCTGTGTCTTGGAATAAAATAGAAAGATTTCACATATTGTTACTTCCATCTCACACTACATAATAATGACAAAATGCTTCTCTGAAGAGTCTGAGATTTATTTTTAATTCCCCCACCACCATAATATATGTCAGGACATGCATACAAAAGGATATAAGGTGTACTCAGACAAACCCTAATGTCTTTCCAAAAAGGTGATGTTGTATTTTAATTCACTAATATGATAGACTCTTAGTTTTAAAGTATTGATTTTTTAAATCATGCAATAAGGGCCAAATTACATAGACAGAAATTTCATAGAATGTCTTTGTTTACAGTGGGATACAGTATGTATCCCACCCACCCCCACTAAGTCATATTTATATTATTCCTCCCCTTTCTCCACAGCTACTATTCTAGAAAATTCTTTGACTTATATAAGTGTCCACATCTGGAGTACCAGATTTATATATACAACAGAAATAGCATAAAAATTTACTTGGGACTTTATATCATATTTTGTCACTTCCAATCCTAAAATATGGATTATTCCATTATTGAGATTTTTAAATGAATCAAGCAAATGAAGGTCTTGATCATAATGCAAATAACTCAGACATCTCATTTAGAATGCACATGAAGATATTGCACTGGATAATGATTGAGAGAAACAGACATAGCTTAATTCTAGTCACTTACTATTCAAAGTCATTAAATATTCTATAGAATAGATAATAAAGAATTTGGTCAGTGCAATTAGTATGAAAAGTATAAAGGATTGGAATATGACCCCTTTCAAATAGTATCATTTTGTTTTTAATCACTGTTTCTTCTCTCTGAATAATTCAGCAAACAAAGGATATACTGTCACAATATTCACTGTTTTTAAAAACATTGATTAGCTTTATGACTCTTTCTGAATCACTTGTTAGTGAATATTGGTGAATCTTGAAAATATCACTTAATGGGTCAGTAAATAGAATGTTTAATGACTTCAAATAGTAACTGACCAGAATATAGTATTTACTAACAAGAGATTCAGAAATAGCCATAGAGCTAGCCAATGTTATTTTCCAGTTAAGCATTCTATGTCTTATCAGACACTAATGACAACCGAGAGAATATTTTTAACCAGTTAAATGATATCCTTGACATTTTCAAAATTGACAGGTTGACAGAACCTATTAGTTTTGATAGCACATCTACTATGTCTGGATATACTGGAGGAATTAAGTGAAATGTAAAGAAAGACATAGTAAAATATTCTTACTTATGTTTCTATGAAAACTATTGTTCAAACTTTATCCTAATGGATGATTATGTACATTTGTGGGATGTTGGTTTTATTTTTTTGAGTTAGACTTTTTGTGCCTCCATAGAAAAGGAATAGGAGTGGAGACCTCACAATATAATCCTTTAGGCCTTCACAGAATGGGAAACATGCAGGAATGGAGATTTCAGTGAAGAATCCCAATAGAAGACTGACAATTCTGTCACATGTCGGAAAGGCATTAAAAATAAGTACAAGGGAATTAGGCATAAAAAGAGAATGATAAATATAATAGAATAGCATGGAGGAAAATACACAGAAATTATGTATGTGAAAGGGAATGGAATGAACTCACAATTAAGAGTTCAAGTGACTGCAAAGGAGAGTGTAAAGTTGAAATGATTTACCAAAGGTCAAGATGGGTAAGGGAGAAGAGTGTAGCTAGTGCAAGGGTGATGATCTGGGAAAGAACTGAAGGGTTGAGGAATTTAAGGTCAAGATAAGAATAAAGAACAGTATTTGAAGTCACAGGGCAGAAGGAGAGATGGAATGACAATAGACTATAATAAAATAAGGGAAATTCAAAGTTCATGAACATAGGGTTGGTGCTTTTGTAGGTGATGACAATATCAATAATTATATGACCATCTTTGTGTGTGGCAGTATGAGGTGGAGAAGTAGATCATATATAATGAGTAAATTAAGATGACAACAATCACCTTCAATGATGAATGATTTGATGAAAATGCTCAAAATTTGAGAGAAAACTTCAATGGGGAAAATAATAAGCTTAGATATTAGTAACTATGATATGAGAATCAAAGCCAACAAACTTAAAGCATCTGTCAATGAGTTGTACCCTGAAGTCAGATTTTTTCAGTAGTGGAATGGTTTGGTTCTTTATGGTAGCATTATGAATACCACCAGACAGTGGTTTATTGGTTCAATGAGTCAGGTCAAATCTTCCCATTTTCTAGGAATTGTACAATTGTGGTTTTTTTTTTAATGGTAGTTTTTCCCAATTGTATGTCAAGAAAAATTTTAAAATAAATTTAAATATCATTTTCTCAAATACACCTTAAGAAAAAATTTTAGTAATCTCTTGAGTTCTAAGTTTTTCTCCTTCCCCTGTTCTCCCTCCCACTTCTGAAAATGATAAGCAGTCTGATATTGTATGTATATGCTATCATGTAAAATATATTTCCATATATTCATCATAGTTGTGGGAGAAGAAACAGATCAAAAGGAAACAAAACCGTGAGAAAGAATAAAGTAAGTGAAAAAAAAATATGCTTTGATCTGCATTCTGATTCCATTTGCTCTTTATCTGGATACAGATAGCATTTTCCTTCACGAGTCTTTTGTACTTGTCTTGGATCATTGTGCTGCTGAGAAGAACTGAGTCATTTATATTTGATCATGACACAGCATTGCCATTTGTCTGTACAATATTTTCTTGGTTCTGTTCATTCCACTTTGCAAAAATTCATACAAGTTTTTCAGGCTTTTCTGAAATCTGCCTGTTCATCATTTCTTTTTGCACAATAGTATTCCACTAGTCATATTTTACTACTTGTTCAGCCATTCCCCGATGGGTATCCACTCAATTTCCAATATTTTGCCACCATGAAAAGGACTACTATAAATATTTTTTGTATGTATAGTTTCTTTTTCTTTGTTTATAAGCTTTTTGGGATACAGACCTAATAGTGGAATTGCTTGATCAAAGAGGAAACAGAGTTTGGTTGCCCTTTGGGCATAGTTCCAAATTGTTCTACAGAGTGGTTGGATAAGTTCACATCTCTACCAACAGTGCATTAATGGCCTAACTTACCCATATCTTTTCCAACATTTACCATTTTCCTTTTTTGTCACATAAACCAATCTGATTGGTGTGGGTGGCATTTCAGAGTTGTTCTAATGTGAATTTCTCTAGTCAAAAGTGATTTAGAGCACTTCTTCATATGCCCATATATATGTCTTTTATTTTTTCATCTGGAAAATTTCTGTTCATATCCTTTGACCACTTATCAATTGAGGAATGGCTTGTATTTTCATATATTTGACTCAGTTCTTTATATATTTGAAAAATTGAACCTTTATCAGAGATACTTCTTATAAAGATTGTTTCCCAGTTTTCTTCTTTTCTTCTAATCTTGGTTGCATTGGTTTTGTTTATTCAAAAGCTTTTCAATTTAATATGATCAAAATCATTTTTTCTACATTTTGAAATGCTCTCTATCACTAGTTTGGTCATGGATTCTTCACCTCCCCATACATCTAATGGGTAGACTATTCCTTACTCTTTTAGTTTGATTGCTTCATTGTCTACAGTACCTGTCAGAAAGATGTAGTTTTCTTTCTTTTCACTTTTAATTAGGTCTATTTTTTGCTTACTTTGTCTAAGATCTGGATTGCTAACCATGTTTGATTTTTTGTTGTTGTTGTTTCTTTGTTTTACTTCAACTGAAACATAATAGATTTTGCTCCAATCCCTTACCTTTATCCTATGTGTGCCTCTCTGCTTCGGGTGTGTTTCTTGTAAGCAATATATTATAGAATTCTAATTTTTTATCTACTCTATCTGTTTCCATTTTATGGGAGGCATCATTCCATTCACATTCATAGTTATGATTAATACCTATGTGTTTCCCTCTATCCTACTCTTCCTCCTGTTTGTCCTCTCTCTCCTTTCACCCTTTCCCACCTCACCATTGTTTTGCTTCAGTCTATCACTTCCCCTCATTTGCCAACCTTTATGTCAGTTCCCACCAAACCCACCCTTTATTTCCCACCCTGCCCTCCTACTTCCCTTCAGAGTAAAATAAATTTTTATATTCAACTGATATATTCCTATATTCAACTATTCTGTATTTGTGTACATGCATGGTTGTGTATATTATTGTGTATATTATTTCCTTTTTGAGTCAATACTGATGAGAGTAAAATTCAAGCAATACCCATCACCCACCCTCTCATTTTTCCCTCCACTATAATAGATCTTTTGCACATCTTTGTGTGAATGATTTAACCCATATTGCCTCTCTTTTCCTTCTGCACCTATTATACTTTTTTGTCCCTTAATTATTTTTAAGTTATTCCCTCAAAATCAACTTACATCTATACCCTCCATCTATGTATATTCCCCATCTAGCTATACTATTAGCAATACAATTTTGAAGAAGTATAATTATCATCTTCCCAAGTAAGGGTGCAAACAGTTCAGCTCCATTGAATCCCTTGTTTTCTTTTCCCTTTTTACCTGTATATGCTTCTCCTGGGTCTTGATATGGGAAATAAACTTTTTGGTTTAATCCTGGCCTTCTCCTTATGAAAGTTTGAAATCCTATTTCATTGAAAGACTATTTTTATCCCTTGATGTATTATATTTAATTTTGCTGGGTAAGCTTATTTGAGTTGTAGTCCTAGATCCTTTGCCTTCTGGAATAGCATGTTCCATGACCTCTGATCCTTTGAGATTGCAGCTGCAAGTCCTACATAATCCTGATTGTGGCTCCCTGATATTTGAATTGTTTCTTTCTGGCCATTTGTAGTATTTTTCCTTAACCCACTGCTCTGAAATTTGGTTATAATGTTACTTGGAGTTTTTGTTTAGGGATCTTTTTCCTGAAGTGATTGGTAGATTCTTTCAATGCCTATTTTGTACCTTAGTTCCAGTATATCAGGGCAATTTTCCTTGAGAATTTCTTGAAAGAGGCTGTCTTGTACCTCCTTTTGATGATGACTTTCAGATAATCCAAAAATTTGATATTGTCTCTCCTGGACCTATTTTCAGGGTTAATTGTTTTCCCCATGAAGCATTTTACATTTTCTTCCATTTTTTTTCCTATTCTTTTGAATTTTTTGATTAATTCTTGATGTCCCATAGAGGCAATAGCTTCCAATTCCCCAGTTCTAACATTTAGAAGGTTTTTTTTTTTTTTCCGCTCAACTAACCTTTGTACTTTCTTTTCCATTTGACCAATAGTATTCTTTAAGGATTTGTTTCCTTTAGTAGATTTTTGTACCTCCTTTTCCATTTGTCCATTTCTAATTTTTAAGCAGTTGTTTCCTTTTTCCAAAGTGTTGGCTCTTTTTTTTCATTATTCTCTTTTATCATTCTCATTTCTTTTCCCAATTTTTCTTGTACCTCTCTTACATGATTTTTGAACTTCTTTTTTTGTTTTTTTTGTTTGTTTTTGTTTTTTTGTTTGTTTGTTTTTAATTAAACAAATACTTCATTAACTTCTGGTTTACATCATTCATTTCCACCAGATTATGAGTAACGTTTTTCCCCCATTTTTCCCTACCCACCACCCCAGAATAGCAGTCCCACTAGATATCCCCTCATCCAATCTGCTCTCTCCCATATCTTCTCCTATACCCCCTTTGACTTTGCCATAGGGCAAGGTGAATCTCTGGGCCCCAATGCCTGGACATCTTATGAAACATTTAATTTTAAAACTTCGATTTTCAGATCCATTTCCTTCCTCCCTTGTCACCCACTCCCTCTGAGAAGATAAGCAATTCAGTATGTGTTGTACATGTATAGCTATGCAAAACATTTCCATGGTAGATATATTGTAAAAGACTGCTTAAATTTCCCTCCCACCCGTCTCACCTCCCACCTGGTCCATTCCCTACTTTGATCCTGCCCCTCTTTGATAGTGGGTACTTCCAATCTCCCCTCCCCCCAGAATGCCCTCCCCTCCATCATCCCCCCTCTCATCCTCCTTTCCCCTACTCAGGAGAGTGAGGGTAAGATATCCCATTTAGTATGTATGTGATTCTCTCCTTGAGCCAACTTCAATGAGAATATGCTTTTGCCTTTTTGCCTTCCTGTTCTTCCCCTCCCCTGCAACTACTTCCCCTTGCCTCTTCTACATGAGATAGTTTACCCTACCCTGTCTCTCTCCATCTCCCATTGCTACTTTCCTCTCTCACCTCTTGACTTCACCCCTTAAGAATCATCCCTTCCTTGGGGCAGCTAGCTGGCACAGCGAGCAGAGCACTGGGCCTGGAGTTAGAAGGACCCGAGCTCGGACCCGGCCCTAGACACCCAACACACAAACAAAAACCCAGCTGTCTGACGCCGGGCAAGTCACCCAACCCCAATTGCCCTTCAAAAAAAAAAAAAGAATCATCCTTTCCCATCAAATTCAACCTGTGCCCTCTATATGTGTATACCTGTGAACATATGCCATGTACCCTTCTTCAATTATTTTCATAATGAGAGAGTTTTCATCAAACACAGTTATTGTTTTTCCATGTAGGAATGTAAATAGTCCAACTTTGAGAAGTTCCTTTTGATTTCTTTTCCTTGATTACCTTCTCAAGCATCTCTTGTTTCTTACATCTGAATGTCAAATTTTCTATTCAACTCTGGTTTTTTCATCAAGAATGCTTGAAAGTCCTCTATTCCACTGAATGACCATATTTTCCCCTGAAACAAGATACTCAGTTTTGCTGGGTAGGTGACCCTTGGCTTCAATCCCAGCTCTTTTGCCCTCTGGAATATCATATTCCATGCTCTTCGATCCCTCAATGTAGAAGCTGCCAGGTCCTGGGCTATTCTGATTGTGTTTCCACAATATTGAAATTGTTTCTTCCTGGCTGCTTGTAGTATTTTCTCCTTGATCTGGGAGTTCTGGAGCCTGGCTATAATATTCCTAGGAGTTTTTTTGGGGGGGATCATTTTCAGGAGGCGATCGGGGGATTCTTTCAACCTCTATTTCCCCCTCTGGGTCTAAAACATCAGGGCAATTTTCCTTGAGAATTTCTTTAAGGATGATTTCTAGGTTCTTTCTTTGATCATGGCGTTCAGGTAGTCCAATAATTTTTAAATTATCTCTCCTGGATCTATTTTCCAGGTCAGTGGTTTTTCCCATGAGATATTTCACATTGCCTTCTACTCTTTCATTTGTTTGGATCTGCTTAACAGCATCTTGATTTCTCATAAAGTCATTAGCTTCCATTTGCTCCAGTCTAACTGAAGGAATGAATCTCCTCAGTGAGCTTTTGAGATTCTTTTTCCATCTGGCAAATTTGACTTTTTAAGGCATTCTTCTCCTCATTGCCTTTCTGAGCCTCTTTTGCCATTTGAGTTAGTTTATTTTTTAAGGAAGGCATACTGTCTCAGGCTTCTTATGCCAGTGAATGTAGGCACTGGTTGTTTAGCTGTTGCTGCACTGATATTCTCCTGAGGCCCACAGGGTATCCTCATGTCTCTTTGCTCATTTGCCTAACCAATTACTTGATGTTTGAGCTCTTTGCCAAAGTAGTAGTCTGCTTCTAGGGTGGAGAGTGCTTTGTCCTAAGTTTCCGGGTTTTGTTCAGCTGTTGTCAGAGCTACTTCTAGATACCTGTAAATTTTCAGTTCTTCTAAGGTGATATGATCATAGTAGAGGTGTTTTTCCTCTCCTGGCCTGTGGTCTAGTCTGTGAGTGACCAGAAGCACTCTTTTCTTCCCCAGAACAGTTAGGAGGATTCCATCTCCACAGCTTCCACAAGCTCTACACTCCTCTTCTTGCTACAACTGCTACCGAAGACTGCAACCCAGATGCAAGCAGGGAAAAGCAGGAGAATCTTGCCTCAGTGCCAGTAAAGAGATCTCTGCAACTGCCCTCTGATCAGCTGCTTTATCCCCCCACCATCTTTGGTCCTGGAGCTCTGGAAGCAGCTACCACTGCTGCTACTGCCACCACAGCCACCTCTACTTCCCTGGGACTGGGGCAAACCATGCTCTTCTCACCTAGGTCTGACACAGTTTCCCCACTGACCTCCTACATTGTCTTTGGTCCTCGTGCATTGAGAAATCTGGAAACCACCACAGCTGCCAGCGATTCAGTCCTCTAAGCCCTGCTCCTGCCTAGTCTATGCAGCTGCAGGCCATGTGGGACTGCCCTTCACTCCCAGCCCAGTGTGATAGATCTTTCCTGTCAGCCTGTCAGCCTGCCAGCCTGTCTTCAGCTGGAGATGTGTTTCACTCTGTCATTTTGGGGTTATGTAGCTCTAGAGTTTATTTAGGGTCACTTTTTTACAGGTATTTGTAGGTGTTTGGGGCAAAGAGCTCAAGCAAGTTCCTGCTTTTACTCTTGAGTAAAGTCATCTTGACTCCACCCTACCCCACCCCCCTGGATTTGTTTTGAGGCACTACAGAAACAACCTGGGATTTTTTTTATATTTTTATAGTTTGTTTCTAAGTAAAGTTTATTTATGAAATTATTTTTAAATGAAACGTAGATGTTTTAGTTCATTTCACATGATGAATAAAAATAATACCTCATATGCTTGAGTATTTTTTTTCACTTAGAGATTAGTGAAAATAAAAAGGTCTTTTAAGTTCCAGGTATCCCTGAAACCTATTTACTGACACTTGGACCCCAGGTTAAGAACCCCTCCTCTATCTCCATCCCTTTCTCCTTCCAAATGGGGAAACAGGCTCGGCGACTTTAAGGGAACAGCCAAGGCGACAGAGGGACGGCCCGCTGGTCGGTCCCCTGGTCTCCAAAGTTGGCTCTCTGCAGGATTCCGGCGCCCTTCCCGGCCGCATTGTCTGCTACCCCCCGTGTCCAGGGCAGTGCTGCTTGGCTTCTCTTCTCCGCTCTGTTCCGTTTCGGGTGCCCCCTCCTCCCGGGGAAGCCCCCGGCTTGGAGCACAGACTGGGCCCCGTCCCTTTCCCTCCTCCCCAGCCTGTGCTGCAGCTTGCGCGCCCTGCCAAGCCTGCCTGCAAGCACGTGGCCGGGTTCAGCTCCGGACCAGGGCGAGGAGGAGGCGGAGAAGCTCCGGACTCCATTTCCCAGGCTGCCCCGTGACTGGCCTAGCGCCGGGCGCGCGCAGAGCTACCGAGGGCGTGGGTGAACCGGGGAGGCTGGAGGAGGAAGAAAGAGAGAGGGAAGAGAAAGAAAAAGTAGAGACCTAGGGAGAGCTGGCCAGAGGGGACAAGAGGGAAAGGACAGAGGAAAAAAAGGGCACAGGGGAATAAAAGACCTAGGCTCAGGTCCTCCTTCGACCTGTTTGAACTCTCTTCTAGGAACCCGGGGTTTGCTCATCCATAAAAGGAGCAGTTAAACTAGATGCCCTCCTAGGATCAGCAGATACAGAGAAAAGCGACCACGCCACATGAGCCCAAGAAGCTAATCCAATATGATGCCCCATTAGTAGGTTAGTGTCCAGAATGAGGGTAGTGCCTTGATCGGGTCATATACATTGTATGGAGAATCGGGTACCCTTCTGAGCAGCACCATGTTTATAGGCTGGAGAAGAGAATGGGGATGAAATGTTTTCTGTGCTTGATGTAAGGGTAAAGACCATCCACTGATCTGCTCCCAAGAGGTCAAGCTGAGGTTTGCTGGTCATTTTTCAAGGGTATTTATTTAAAGGGAATTCCTGATGACACTGAAGTCTGCCTGGATGGACTCCAAGGTCCCTTTAAAGAAGGGAGAAAGGAAAGGTAGTGAAAAAGAGAGACAGAGGAGAGGGGGCACAGAGGTGGTGAAGAGAGAAAAAGAGAAGGGGAGGTGATGGAGAAAAAAGGGGAAAGTGGAGGAGAGGAGAATGAAAGGAATGGGAGACAGACGGGATGGCCATCCAGTCTAACCCACTTGTTTTACAGATGAAGAAACTGAGGCCCAAGGAGGTTAAATGAACGGTCAAAAGTCATCAGACATGGGATTTAAACAGAGGTCCTCCGACCTTTAGAGTTCATCCTCTTTCCACTGCACCACGTGGACTACCCTAAGTGGGGAAAAAAGGAAGGTAAAGAGAGGGAGAGGAAAGAAAAAGGACAGAGAAGGCAGAGAGAGAGGAGAAAAGGAGGTAATGAGGAGGAAGGGAGAGAGGAAAGAAGGAGCACGCGGGAGAAAAAGAACTATGCTTGAGTATTTAATAATGTTCTTCTAGAAGAAGAAAAATAAAATAAAATTCCATGGGCACATACTATAATGAAATCCACTGTGCACATAAATGATATAGAGTGACACTATAGGAAATCTTTGAAAATCCAAGCTTCACCTTTCAAAGTACAAGTCCTAGAAAACAAAAGGGCCAAGGATTTTTGTTTTCAATCCTAGTTGGCATCATTATGACCTAGACTTCTACAATCAAAGAATTTTGTAGTCTGAAAGGGTTTCAGATGTTCAACATACTATTAATTTATGAATCATATCTTTAAAATGTTTACCAGCTGTTAGGTGTTGATGGACATATGAAGATAAAATGATATAATCCCTATTCTCTAAGTACTTTTAAATTAGTTATGATGAAACATATATAGAGGCAAGTGTATAAATAAATGTGATGCAAATTTAGAACAAATTAATATTATATACTACGAGTAGTATAAAAGATCATCCAGTGTTGGGTCTCCAAGGACAGAATGAAACAAAAAACAGGCCAATTATTCAGGTATTCAAGCAATGTTTTCTATTGTTGTTGTTTTTTCCAGCTGAATTTCCTGGAAAATGAATTGCTTCAAAACATTGACTTCTGTAACTTTCTTTAACAAAACAGCAATAATTCAAGTCTTCAGTGACTGCCCTCTGGGCAATAAACTCGGTAATTCACAGGGGTGGCTCTCTCAGAAATGCACAAGTACTTCGGTCCTTTCAAACTAATTAGATACTTGTCCATAAGTAGTTTTTACCTCTGAATGATTGATTGAATCCAGAATTCTGGGTGCTTTGAGTACACATTAAATTGGGTATTACAGAGGAGAAAACATTCCACCAATATCCCTCCCACATGGAACCCAAACATCATGAGATTATAGATTTAAAGCTAGAAGCCATCAAGTCCAACTCCTTCATTTTACAGATAAGGAAACTGAGGCACAGTGAACCTAAGTGACTTGTCTAGGGTCCTACAGTTAATAATTGTCTGAAGAAGGATTAGGAGCACTTAGGTATGTCAGGCCTAGAATAAAATAGATATGAGTCTAAATCCAGCCTCGGGTACTTATTAGCTCTGTCACCCTAGGCAGGTCACTTAACTTCTTCCTGCCATATATTAAGCAGGAACTATACTTTGTGCCTCAGGTTTCTCAACTATAAAATGGGGATAATAATAGCTATCTCCTATCTCCCAGGACTGTAAGGATTAAGCAAGATAATATTTGGAAAGTGCTTGGCATAGTACCTGCCACATAATAGGTGCTTTATAAATACTTGTTTTTCAGCTCTCTATATAACAACTAGCTTCATTCTTTTCTCCCTCAACAAAATATAAGCTCCTTTAGGGCAAGAAGTGATTTTTTTTTTTGTCTATGTAACCTCTATGTATACTGCCTGGCACATAATAGGCAATTAATACTTACATTAATAAAAATAATTATTATAATTAATAGCAGTTTATATGCTGTTTATATAATATTTTGTGCTGTTTATATAATATTTTGTTTGCTGAGCACTTTATATTATGCATTATATATATAAATAAGTAATTCACCCAAGCAAATAAATATTTTACATGAGAAACATATTTTTAACCAAATCTTGTACTAAATCACGCATGGATTATGCAGAAAAGATAAATATACAGAAGAAAATTGGGGAAAGAGCCCCAATTCATTGGATGAAGGAATCACATAGGTAGGAACATGTAACATATTATAGACAGAAAGTAGAGGCTTCAACTTGAAGTTAAAGTATTTTTGAAAAGGCAGAACAGAGCAATAAAAAGTCATTCCTAATGGTCCCATTGATCTATTATTTTGTGGGTGCTTTGGAGCTATTGATAAGGCAAAAAATAATGTAAAGAGGCTCTGAGTTGCTCAGGCCTCAGAAAGGAAGAAAGAGGTATGAGAAAGAAAATAAAATGAAAGAAGGCTAGATGCTCCATGCTTCTTCTAAGCCACTGCGAAAGAAACAGAGATAGAGAGAAAAAGAGAGAAAGTATTGAGGGGGAGAGATGGAGAAAGACAGAAACAGAGACCAAGACAGAGTCAGAGAGAACAAAACAACAAAAACAAAACACAGTCACTCTGCCAAGATTAGAACTAGCAACAAGAGTAAAGAAAGAAAAGTCCACCCTAATTTCCTTTCCACTAGCCATTATGGTGGGTGGGGGTGAGGGTGGGGGCATGAGGCAGGGTGAAGAGGCAGAATAAATTGGGACATCTTCATAATGTCACAGAGTAACGGGACCAAATTTTTCAGCATCTTCAACCCCAACATAATCACATATAACAGTTCACGGTAGAAAACATACAGAAATCCATCACAGAGAAACAAATATGAAATTCAATATATGTATTTGCCATTGATAATCTAAAGTTCAATTAATAAAGAAAAATAGTTTCCAGTTAGGTTTTTTTAATCAAGGAGCAATTTTATAATATCATCACATATTTAGAGCCAAGAGTCACCTCAGCCTTTCATTTTACAGTTGGGAACACTGAGGCTCAGAAAACTTAGGTGATGTCCACATGGTTACACAGATAGTAACAGATGAGATTTGAAACCAGTTCTTTGACTTCAAAGCCAGAGCTCTTTTCTGCTTTAACTTATGGACTCCCTTCTCCATATAATTTGCACTAAATCCATAATTACCAAAACTGTGCTTATGATAATGCTTCCCAAGCTGTCTTTTTACATAAAAGGATTCAAATTCTTCATGTTTCCTGACTTATACACTAATGTACAAAACCAAAATTTACCTAATTTTAAACAATTCATTTTAAGCTAAAATTTACACACACACACACACACACACACACACACACACACACACCACAGTGACCAAACTCAAGGATATAAGGCAGTCACTACTCTATTACTCCCAAAAAACACTTCACTGAATCCAAAGTGGTTTATTTATTCATAATTCCTGTTATCTGGATTTACTGAAGTTTTTCTTCCATTGAAGTTGTTAAATTCCTTTCTGTCTGCTCATATACACTCAAAATCAGAAGTCCAATAATTTTTCAAGGTCTTTCATATTTGAAAACTTTTCAAAGGTAGGAGTAATTGATATTTAACCAAATTAACTCTTACAACTGTGTGGATAGATAGATAGATAGATAGATAGATAGATAGATAGATAGATAGATAGATAGATAGATGGATGGATGGATGGATGGATGGATGGATGGATGGATGGGTGGGTGGGTGGGTGGATGGGTGGATGGATGGATGGATGGACAGATGGACGGACAGACAGATAGATAGATAGATAGATAGATAGATAGATAGATAGATAGATAGATGGATGGATGGATGGGTGGGTGGGTGGGTGGGTGGATGGGTGGATGGACGGACGGACGGACGGACGGACGGACAGACAGACAGACAGACAGATAGATAGATAGATAGATAGGTAGATGGATGGATGGATGGATGGATGGATAGATAGATAGATAGATAGATAGATAGATAGATAGATAGATAGATAGATAGATATGAGTTTATATTTTGTTGGGGAAGAAAATAGTGAAGATAGGTGTCATGTTGATAGACTTGGACTTGGATTTGAAACAAAAAAGGAAGAAAATAAGTACTTTCCAAATACCATTTTACCTGATTGTGATATTAGGAAAGATTGAAGGCAAAAGGAGAAGGGGATGCCAGAGCATGAGATGGATGGATAGTATCATGGAAGCCACAAACACGAAATTCAGACAGACCATGGGGGATAGTGAAGGATAGAAGGACCTGATGTGCAACGGACCATGGTGGGTCGTGAAGAGTTGGATACGACTAAACAATAACAATAATGAATTTAATTACCATTTTTATGCTGATGATTCTCAAATCTGTCTTTTCTGAACCAGTATCTCTTCTGACCTCAAATATCTGCATCTCCAACTGCTTTTTAGACATCTTGAACTGAATTTCCAATAGACATCTCAAACTAAATATATCCAAAGCAAAACTTATCTTTCCACTTTAACTCTTCCCTACTCCCACCTTCCCTATTACTGTAGAGGGTAACACCATCCTCCAAAGTCCCTCGTACTTACAGCCTAGGAGTTTCATTCAACTCCTCACTATCTCACCCACTACATCAAATATTGCAACAGCTTAATGGTGGTTCCACCTGCTTCAAGTCTCTCCCCAATCCAATCCATCCTCATTCAGTCACTAAAATGATTTTCCTAAAATTCAGGTCTGATCACATCATTCCCCTACTTGATAAACACCATTGCCTCTAAGAGCAAATACAAAATGCTCTATTTAGCATATATTAACTATCCCCCTCCTTCTTTTCTAGTTTTCTTATGCCTTATTCTCCAAAATGTACTCTTCAATCCAGTGATACTGGCCACCTTACTGTTACATGAACAAGAGACTTCATGTCTCAGCTCCGGAAACTTTCTCTACCTCTCTCCTAAGTATGGAACACTTACCCTCTTCCACTTCAACTAATAACCTCCCTAACTTTTTAAAAATCCCAACTAACAACCCATCTTCTACAAGAAGCCTTCCTTAACTGTTCTTAATTCCAGTGTTTACCATCTTTTAATTATTTTTTATCCTGTATGTAACTTGCTTCATATATATTTGTTTGCATATTCTCTCCTTGAAAGCTCCTTTAAGCTCCATGAAAGCAAGGGCTATCGTTTATCTCTTTTTGTATCCCTAGAGCATAGTGTAATGCCTAGCACAGAGTAGGCAGTTAATAAACATTTACTGACTTCTTGATATACTTTTGGTAGATGCTGGTAATTAGAGTTGTGTCACGGATAAAGACAGAGCAAAGAACACAGAGAAGGATCTAACTAGATAGGTAGAAAGAAAGCTAATAGAGAAAATTTTCAGACAAGTCCAAAGTGTAGAGAGTTAGCTAAGAGAAGAAAGTAGTCAACAATGTCAGATGGTGTAGAGAGTTCAAGAACATAAAGATGAAGGGATCACTGATAAACTTGGAGAGAGTATTTTCAGTTCAATGATGGGATAAGCTAAATTGAAGAGGGTTTCAAAAAGTATAAGATGGGAATAAATGGGGGCATTGAGTACAAATATCTTTATTTTAGAAGTTTAGCTAAGACTTTGAAAGGAGACATAAGGTGGTATGTAGTGTAGTTGGCAAAATGCAGTGAGCATTTTTTAAGAATGGAAAGATGATCATCATTATAGGAAGAAAGGAAGGAATAAGACAATAGGGAAAGATTTAAGATTAGACAGGGTAAGGATCATAGTATGGGTAGTGTGCTAGAGGAGAAGAGATGGAATTGGATCAGAGGTACATGTAGAGAGATTGGCCTTGCCAAGAGGCAGTGCTAGGTCAGGAGTCAGAAGTTGTTGTTCAATCATTTGACCATTTTCAACTCTTTGTGACCCCATAGACTACACTGTTCATGTGGTTTTCTTGGCAAGAATACTATAATGGTTTGCATTTCCTTCTCTAGTGGATTAAAACAAATAGAAGTTGGGATTTGAACTCTGTTCTTCCTGATTCCAGAACCAGAACTCTAACCACTTAGCAACCTATCTGCCTGATAGGAGTTAGATCTGACCTCAAAAACTTTTTCCTTACTTTACTAGAGAAGGAGCATTGAAAAGGTAAATTTTGCTGCCTTTTGATTTTGTTGAGTTCAGTCCTAAGGGTCATGTATAGCAAGTAAGAAAAGTAAGCACTAAAATCAGAAACCTCAATAAGCAAAAAAAGTTGAGAGTCTACAACATGAATTGAAGTTCTTCCTAGATAATTACATCTACCATCCAGGTCATCTCATTAATGCAATCACAGACAAAACAACCAAACAAAAATTGCTTAGGAATTGAATTACCTACTTTAGTTCCTGACATTAATGAGATTATCAAATTAATGACTAAACTTTCCTCTTGTGAAGACACAGTCTATGGTTCAAGACTCTAGAATTCTTGTCCTTTAGATGGCCTAGTTACATACTTAGTAACTACAGACATAGCCAAGTATCCCAAATGACTTGCTCCCATTTTGTGTTTTCAGCACACCACCTGGAACCTTGGAAACACTGAGCTGAGCATCCATTAGGGCTGACAGCATATAATTAGGGAAGCGCATCCTCCTGCATCATTTGGTACTGTGACACAGCAGCTCAATCATTCTGAGAGCCAGATTCCTGACATCCTTATGGTTTTGATTAGTTACACTTAACAAATCAAAAGAATTCTTTGTAAAACCACAGTAGCATTCAAGATTTAGGATTAGGCTGGGCTAAAATGATGAGTGTACAGAGTGTATAATTTTTAGAACTAATGGAAGTAGAAGATCATCTAACCTTGTTACTGTTCTTTGCACAAGACATTCCAATTCTTGACTCTAGGTATTTTCACTCACTATTCCCTGAGGTCAGAATACTCTCCCTCACCCCTATTCCTGCCTTCCCTGGCTTCCTTCAAGTTCCAGCTAAACTCCCATTTTCACTGAGAGGTTTATTTCTTTGAAATTTGAAGCATTTGTCTTTCACAGTGTGCCATCAAAATGGAAATGACTCATTGGATGGTTTGGGTAAATATTCACACAGGAAGTTTTTATTAAACTAAAATCATATTACAGGCTAATTAATTCAATTCAATGAGCATTTTAATTGTCATTATCATAATTATAGAGGCATCATGGGATATTAGATAGCCTGCATCAGAGTCATGGAGACTTAGATTTAAATCTCACCACTGACAAATACTGATTGTGTGATGTTGGGCAAGTCACTTAGACTCTGAGGCCTCTAGGCAATTCTCTGAGACTCCAACTTACAGAGAAATGAGATCTTTCATTGGTAGAAGGATTTTACTGTTCACTCCCATTCCCCTCCTGGACCTGTTACTATTTTTGGACTTCAAAAGCATACTTCCTGGGGTGGCTAGGTGGTTCAATGAATAGAGCACCCACCCTGGAGTCAGGAGGACCTGAGTTCAAGTCCCGGCCTCAGACATTTAATGCAAAAACTAGCCATGTGACCTTGGGCAAGTCACTTAACCTCGATTGCCCTAAAAAAAAGCACACTTCCTTTATAGTGGTCAGCAAAGCACTGCCCATCTTGAGAACCTTATTTCTCTCCTCCACTAGAAAGGGGAACTTCTCATGGCTTCCATACTACACTGTTGAATCATTTTAAGCTTTCAGTTGAGTAAAAACCACAGAATTTTTCAAAATATTGTGATTTAGTTATGCCTTTCTTGTTTTGTATTTCTGAGGCTATCTTTTCTTCAACCCAAGTGTAAGTTTTTACTATTTTTTGTTCTCTAGATATATGATTTTCTCAGCATAAAGAACTCTATATTGGACTATTCCCTCAAGTGATTCAAATTAGGAATGATTTTTCATTCTAAAGGAAAAGATTCAAGGCAAAACTTTTCAATGGAGGGGAAAATTGGGGGTGGGGAAACAGAATCTTTGAACCTCACTTTCATTGGAATTGGCTCAAAAAGTCAAATACACACACAGAGTTGTATATAGAAATAGATAAGAAATAGTCATAAAATATATGTGCATGTACTCAACCAGGGATCAGGGTTCCTCCGTTAAACAAAATCAGGCACTTCTAGAAGAAGTCTCACCAAACTCACTCATGTGTATTGGAAGCAGGCAGAATCTATTAGATATGATCTCAGGACTGGTTCCTTATTGACTAGTTCTATTTACCACCCCTATGACTCAACAAGGCAAAATATCTTTCCCTGTACATCACTACCCTATATTCAGTGTCTCCCCTACTAAAATGTTATCAGGCACTGTCTCTTTCTTTTGTATTTATATTTCCAGCACCTATCAGAGAACTTCAGACATAGTAAGTTCTTAATTATTTTTTAAATTCATTTGTTAATTATTTCATACTTTCTTTAATTCACCTCTAGGAAAAAAGACAGCTAAGTTGTGGAAGGGACTTTTGACCATGTCATAGGAGCATTTGTTGAATGACCTAGAAATGTTTAACCTGGAGAAGAGAAGATTCAGAAGAAATCTGATTTCTTCCAATACTATATGGTCTGTCATATGGAAGAGGGATTATACTTCATCTTACTTGATCCCAGAGTGCAGAAATGAGAAAATGCATGGAAGTTGCAGGGAGACAAATTATAGAAGAAAGTAAGGGAAAAAATCCCTTATGTTAAAGCTGACTAAAAGTAGAACAAGCTGAATAGGTGTTCCATCACTACAGAGGCCAGAATATGCACTTGTAATTTTTGACATGTCTCTTAAATTCTCCTGTCCCCTACTTCCACATCTAGAAAATGAAAGGCTTGGACTCCATTAACTGTCAGATCTCTTACCAGTCTAAATAAGTGCTATGAATCTCTAGTCTTTTTTTTGGGGGGGGGCGGGGAGGAAGAGGAGCAGCTATCAGCCCTTTCCAAGTTTTGTACTTCCTACTGGATGACAATTGGATCTGTCCATGCGATGGTCCCTATGTAAAAGGGAGCAACAAAATTTTGCTTTTTATTTTAGTGCATTCTGGGGCAATTCTATTTTTATTTTTTTCTGTATGAATAACTGCTCCAGCTGAGCTTTCTTCAAATCCATATCCAACTCTTTCCTCTTCTATTGCCAACCATCACCTGCCTGTCTCCTGTCTGTAGTCTGAACCTTTTCTTCTCCATTGGTCCTAGCCTCTTTTGTACTCTCTGGGTTGACAAATAGCATCATTCAGATGAAATGAGAAACCATAGTTAATAAGAAACCCTGGATTGATGAGTTAATTGGTCACCTCAACTATGTATATAGAAATAGCTGCCCTTAACTGACTGAGCTTGGAAAAATATGTCAGTGTAACAGGGGAAATTACCTCTTCTGGGCAATGCATTTCATCGTCCAAATAAGAGATTACCTACACCCATAGGTATGGAAGTACCATTTTCATACTTCAGTCACTGACTGTAAGCAGGAAATTGCTGTTTCCAAGCACACACTTCCTGCTGGTTTGCTTTTTGTTCCCTCCATGAAGCTTCCCTGATCTATTATTGCTGCTACATGCCTCACATTTTCTTGAGCACACAGACATTTGTAAGGACGACCTCATGCTTTTTGTAGCCAGCTTTTAAAGTCATTTCAGAAGGAAAAGTGGGCATTTAGCTGCATAATACATTCCTGAGAGCCTCCAATAATTGGAATGATGGCTTAATTGGAATCATTCCATGCCCAGTGGTAGACCAGGGAGAAAGTCTTGCCTTTATATTTTCCCTCTGGTCTTTTCCAATCAGAGTTCATGGTAAATGAGTCATTTTAAGATTTTAGCTTAGACCTAAAACCTATGTTGAAATTTTCTTTGCACAGTTGCTTTACTATTTAGCAATGTTGTCTACTGTCTGCTAGAAGTCAGCAGAAAACAAGCCATTTCTTCCGTTCTAGAAATTAATATTGAGGCAGGAGCACTTTGAGGTTTACTATCATTATGTAAATTTTTCCTCAACTAGTCTTCAGGTGATATTAGCATCATCAGGACCCTAGGAATCATTGAAAATAGACTTTGCTATGTATGTACAGCCTCCTCTTCCCCAATATGTCAAAATTAGTAATGGTAACTTATTATATAACATTGTATCTTCACAACTGTTTTCATTTACATCACCCCAATGCTTACAAAAATCCTGTGAAGTAGGTGTTGTTATCATTCCCATTTTTCAGATGAGGAAACTGAGGCTTGGATGGGTTAAATGACTTGACAGGGTTACACATCTGTTAAGTGTATATGGTGATATTTGATCCCAGATCTTTCTGATTCTCAGGAATTTTATTATGTCTTTATACACAGAGACTCTAGTTTTCATTTAAAACTCCCAGATAAAACTCAGATTTTCACTTTCAATTTCACTTTCCTAGACCAATTTTCTTTGAATCAACCAAATTGGTATAGCCTTTCTAGCTCTATTTATCTTCGGCATCAAAGGACAGCATTTGTGAGCTATTTGTTCTTGTTCCATAAGGGCAGTTACCTAATGCCAGTCATCAATTAAATCCAAAGGAAGTGTGTCTGACATGTAAGTGTAATGGGCTTGGTAATAGATGGAAGGAAGATTTGGGCTACTGAGCTGAGATGGGCAATTGAAAGCAAAACTGCATTGTCTAATTGAGGTCTCCTCACTCTCTAACCTGAAGGGAACAACTAGGAGATACTTAGTTTCTGTGCTCTTTACACCAGAATGAGAAATTTGAGACTTATAAATGAAACACTTGTCTTAAGTGTTAAAAAAAACAAATGTCTTAAGACCAAGTGCCTTTCACTTTAAGTTCTAGATGACTGTAGGGAATTTGCATAAAAGTAATCCTATCTACCTTGGAGAAGAAAATGACAAAGCACTTCAGTATCTTTGCCAAGAAAAACCCCTTGAAACAGTATCATCCACTAGGTTACAAAGAGTCAGAGACAAATGAACAATGGAACAAGAACTACTACTACTACTACTACTACTACTACTACTACTACTACTACTACTACTACTACTACTACTACTACTATAATCCTATCCACCTAGAGCTAATTTAAACAAAAAGTCATTGATCTTTTGGTTAAGTCTCTTTGAAAAGCCAGTCATTTATTCTATAGAAAAATAAGTGAACTCCACCAAGTCTTTTTTCTGATCTTAAATAGGTTTTAAAAAGTGCAAATAATAAATAATAAATCAGTGGAGAACATTCCCCCATCTCCACCCCTGCCTTGTCTATAACTATAAATTTTTAATTTTGATTATCCCTTAAATCAAATAAGGATGAATGAAACCATGGAGAGATAATTACAGAAACAATGAACCAGACGGTTAATATTCAACCACTTTTATAGTACATACAATGTAGCTGCATTGATGTTAATTCTGCATTTGTGATTAAATATGAGAATTCCCTGAACTTCACCATTTGTATTTCATTGACAGACTATCATCTCAATCACAGCATGTGGTTGGACTACAGTTAAGTTTCTCTCAGGTCAAAGATGATATTTTTTAAATATCTCCTCCTCCTCATCATCATTATAATCATCATCATCACATATCATCTAGCTTCATAAGTTACAAAGTGCTTTCTTCCCATTCATGGAAGTTAGGTAACAAAAATAATAATAATTCACATTTATGTGGCATTGTAAAGATTATATAAGGCATTTTTCTTCACAATCTAAAGAGGCAGGTAGTATGAGTAATATTATACTCTTTTTTTAGATGGGGAAACTGAGGTCTCATGAAGTTTTGTGACTTATTTATTATAACAAGAATAGTTACAGGCTATTTATTATACAAGGTGGAATAGTGAAATAGAAGTGTCCTGGGAGTCTGGAGACTTGGTTCCTAGTTCTGACTTTGACATTAATGAGTTCTATGACTTCATATAAGCTCATTTTTTAATTTCTTAAGTAATTCTGCTTCTGGATATCCCTTAGGCATCTCAAACTCAACACATCAAAAAGATACTCTCCCAAAATTTCCCCATTCCAAACTTCCCTATTGGTCTTTTTTATTTAATTAATTTGTTTTTAGTTTTCAAAATTCACTTCCACAAGATTTTGAGTTCCAAATTTTCTCCCCATCTCTCCCATCCCTCACTCCAAGACAGTGTGCATTCCTATTACCCTTTCCCATAATCTGCCCTCCCTTCTATCACAAAGCACTTCTTATCCCTTTCCCCTTCTATTTTCTCATATGGCAAGATAGATTTCTATGCCCCATTGTGTGTATATCTTATTTCCCAGCTGCATGTAGAAATAATTTTTAACATTCTCTTTTAGAACTTTGAGTTCCACATTTTCTCCCTTCATCCTCCTCCACCCACCCTCATTAAGAAGGAAAGCAATCTGATATAGGTTATAAATGTGTAGTCATCCAAAACATTTCCATAACATCATGTTGTGAGGGAGCTAACTATATTTCCCTCTATCCTATCCAACCCCCACAATTATTCTTTTCTCTCCTTTGATCCTGTCCTCCTTCAAAAGGGCTTGCTTTTGATTATCACCTACCACTCTTATCTCCTTCCCCCCATTTTCTTGTAGGGTAAGATAGATTTCCATATCCAATTAAATGTGTATGTTATTCCCTCCTTAAGACAAATCCAATCATTCCATTTCACTTCCCTCCTCTTGCCTTCCATTGTAAAAGCTTTTTCTTGCCTCTTTTATGTGAGATGATTCATCCCATTCTATCTATCCTTTTCTCCTTCTCCCAGTACATTCATCTCCCTCACCCCTTAATTTTATTTTTTAGATATTATCCCTTCATATTCAACTCACCCTGTGTTGTTTGTGTGTGTGTGTGTGTGTGTGTGTGTGTGTGTGTGTGTGTGTGTGTATTCCTTCCAACTACCCCGATACTGAGAAAGGTCTCATGAGTTACAAATATTATCTTTCCATGTAGGAAAGTTCAACTTTAATAAGTCCCTTATGATTTTTAATGAATTATTTTCTTCAGTGAGCTTTTGGATCTCCTTATCTATTTGGTCAATTATGCTTTTTAAGACATTCTTCTCCTCATTGGCTTTTTGGATCTCTTTTGCCATTTGGTGTAATCTACTTTTTAAGGTGCTATTTTCTTCACTATTTTGGGGGGGCTCCTTTAAGAAGCTGTTGACATGTTTTTCATGATTTTCTTGCATTACTATCATTTCTCTTCTCATTTTTTCTTCTACTTCTCTTACATGATTTTCAAAATGAAGTATAAGGAAGTTTTCTAAATGCTGAATGCTTAGTTTCAGAACAATGAACATTTTAGTCATGGGTAAAATTTGTATTTGGGGTAGCTAGATGGTACAGTGAATAAAGTGCCTGCCCTAGAGTCAAGAGGACCTGAATTCAAATCCAGCCTCAGACACTTACTAGCTGTGTTACTCTGGACAAGTCAATTAACCCCTTTTGCCTCAGTTCTTCATCTGTAAAATGAGCTGGAGAAGGAATTGGTAAAGCACTCTTTGCCAAGAAAACTCCAAAAAGGATGAGAGAGATTCAGACATAATTGAAAATGACTTAAAAACAGGAACAAAATTGTATTATTGTACAGTTTCATTTTTATGTACAGCAGGTACATTTATTTATACAATGGGAAGGATTGTGTAATCAATGCTTATAGCATAAGTATGCCCATTTTATGGGATTAGATCAAAATGCAACTATTTAAATGGCTACAGAAACCTATTGTTATTTCATCTTTCCTTTTATGAGAGAGGTTGTGTCTATGATTGATATTGCTACACAGCAGTTAAGATGACAGCCAGAATTATAGCAATGGTACTGTGGGGGGTGAACTTTAGTATTTACAATGTATTTCCTGAAAACACATTGAAGTGAAAAGGAGACAACCTTAATCAATTATTCTTTATTACATTTCTTTAGCCTGAATTTCATGTACGCTAAAAAAGAAATCATTTCCATATGCAAAGTAGAACAGAAGATTGTGAAACCAAAATCTCTGTAATATATAGCATGTTTAAGGTGGAAATGGAAAGGTTACTTGCAAAAGGTGGGATTTTAACTTAGTCTTATAGAAAGCCAGTGAAGCCAAGCCATGTAAACAAGAAGGGAGAGAATTGCAAGCATGTGGGACAGTCAGTGAAAATGCAGAATGTGAAGAGGGAATGTCTTATTCATGGAATAACAAGGAGATTAGAGTAATTGAATTATAGACTATGTGAAGGGGAGTAAAATATAAGAAGATTGTAAACATAGGAAGTGTCCAGATTATCAAATCAAACAAAAGACTTTATATTTGATCCCTGAGGCAATAGGGAGTTACTTGAATTTATTGAATTCTGGGGGAAGGTCACATTGTGAGATCCATGATGTAGGAAAATCACTTTAATAGCTGAGTAGATGATGGATAGGAGTGGAAAGATATGAGTGTGCATAAAGATTCAATCCACCTTTGTCTAGTTCAGATGAATATGAGGTTGCAGTTCAGCTTACTAGCTACCCCCCCACCATGTTTGTATAGTTTTCTTTATGTTCCAATTTTGTTAAACAATTTGTACTACTAATTTACTTTATTTCTTCTCTCTTAACCTATGTTTTTCATTCCCCTTTCTTTTAATTTTTTCCCCTTTATAACTCTTGAATATGTTAAAGTTTGGAAGCTACCCTTATTTTCTCTCTACCATTAAGACACTAACATACAGTTCCTTCCAATTGTTCAAATGTATTTACTCTTTGATATTTCTCTTGACTCCTAAGCTTAAGTTCCAAAGTATATACTCAATTCTGGTCTTGACTTCATAAACAAATGGAAGTTCTCTATTTTATTAAAGATCCATTTCTCCCTTAAAACATAATACTTAGTTATATAAGGTAAATTCACCTCAAGGATGAGATTTTTTTCTCCTACTGTTTGAAAAATAATATTCCAAGTTTTCCTCCTTTTATAATTGTAGTTACCAAATGTTACATGCAATTATTTTGGGTCCTTGATACTTAAAACTTTTTTTTCCTCATTTTCTTTTTAATACTTGCAGTACTTTTATTTTTCTTTGACATGGAGGTTCTAGTCTTTCACTGTATTGTCCCTGAGATATTCATTTTGTGGATTCTTTCAGGAGGTGACTAGCACATTCTTTCTATTTTAACCTTGCCATCTGGTTCTCTCGGGGAATTTATTTATTTATTATTTCTTAAAATTTGTTATCTAGGCTTCTCTTTGTAGTTTATTTTAGTCCTGTGATTCTTAGATTATCTCTCACTTACCGGTTTTACTGCTCAGTTGATTTTGATAAAAGTTACCTTACATTTGATAATTTTTCCACTTTTTATAATCCATTTATTGAATTTCTTATGGAGTTACTGATCTCAATCTGGCTGGATTTAAATTTAAAGAAGTCTATTAATTGAATAAAGATTTGCACCTACAATATATTCTCCTAATACTTTCTTATGAAACAGCTCTCATTACATTTATTTGACAATTTTTAAGTCTGTTTTTTGTTGAAATTCACTTTTTCCAATCTGCATCTATTGTTATTTTACCTGGTTTCAATTTCAGGAAATGAGAATTCCTCAGTGTTCCTATTCCTTGGTTTCCTGTAATTTTTTTAAGTGTCCCCCCACATCAAATTGTAAACACCTTGAAGGCAGCAAGTGTTTTTTTTCCAATTAATTGTTTCCCCAGAGCTTTGCCCAATGCCCAGCACATAGTAGGCCCTTAATAAATGTTTATTAGTTTGGAAATTCTAGTAAAGCTTGCAGCAAATCTGTGATTTTCTTTGAGTCTTTGGATATGGATAATACATAGTTATTTCTTCTGGGATGGTATCATTCTCACCCTTGGTTACATGATATTTCTATATCCTAGGTATTTCTTGTGTCTATCAGTTTTTTTAACTTTATTAATGGAATATAGGGTTAATGGAATATAAGATCTTCCCTGTCCATTAATAGGCCTATGTGAACATGTGTCCCCTTTTTCTCCTGGGACGTGAGCCATGTTCCCAGGTCTAAAATACACAGGTATTTCAATCATGGATGTCTTGCTGCTTTGGACTTTGTCAAAATTCACAGCTCTGAAACATCCCCCCACCGTCACATAGAGCCCATCAAGTGATTTAGGGAGATCTATATTTCCTTGGGGGAGGAACTTGACTAAGGAAGAGGTTGCCTAAAGGGAAGCTTGTTTAGGGGGAAACTTGCTTATGGGGAGGCTGGCTTGCAGGAAACCTTTCACACCTTTTGGCATTGGGCTACTTAGGCATGTGGCTTGTGATGCCTTCTGACTCTGAGCCTATTAGTTGAATTATATATATATATATATATATATATATATATATATATATATATATATATATATATATATATACACATGCTAGGAAGTTGGTATTTTATTTTGGGGTCACTCATGGGAAGAATGTTTCTTTATAAGTTGGCCAGATGAGACTCTGGGTAGCCCATTGTTAAGGAGCACTCCAGCTATCCAAACCCAGATGTTGGTGTTCCCTGGTCTGGTCATTAGGTATTTATTGCTCTGTTTAGACAATTAGATGCCTCTCTACGGGATTCTTTCTTGGATAATCATTTCTTTCTACTTATATACCTTTCTCATTATTTAATTAAAGATCATTGACACCTTTAACATTAACTGTCTTTGCTTTAGAAAAGCAGATCAAAGCTGTGCTAGCAGCCTACCTATGTACTAGTATGGTTGCTACTACATCTTACTTTCTGAATTGGGACAGTGCCAGAGCCAGGTTCTTCCCAATTCCCACAAACTCAGATGGAGTGCTCAACTTCTTTTTTTTTTCAAAATGCATTATTAACTTCAGCTTTATATCATTAATTTCTGCCAGAACTTGATTTACAATTTTCCCCCATTTTTCCCCTACCCACCACCACAGAATTGCAGTCCCACAGGATATTCCCTCATCCAATATGCTCTCTCCCATATCTTCTCCCCTACATCATTCAACTATTCCAGTAGGGCATGGTGAATCACTATGTCCCAATGCCTATATACCTTATTGCCCAATTATATGTAAAATAGTATTAATAATAGTATTTATATATTTTTAAAGATTTGATTTTAAAACTTCAAATTCCAGATTCAATCACTTCCTCCCTTGTCACCCACACTTACTGGGAAGATAAACAATTCACTATATGTTTCATATGTGTAGCTATGCAAAATATTACCATAGTAGATACATTGTAAAAAGACTGACTATATTTCCCTCCCTCCTATCCCACCTACCACTTGGTCTATTCCCTATTTTGATCCTGTCTCTTTCCACAAGTGGGTGCTTCCAACTTCCCTCCTCCCCTTCCCTCCCTCCCTCCCTTCCATCATCCTCCCTCTCATCCCCTTCCACCCTACTCTTCTGTAGGGTGAGATATCCCATTTAGTATGTATGTCATTCTCTCCCTGAGCCAAATTAAATGAGAATAAGGTTTTGCCTTTTTGTCTTCCTGTTCTTCCCCTCCCTTGTAACCATTTTCCCTTGCCTCTTCTCTAAGAGAGAGTTTACCCCATTCTGTCTCTCACCATCTCCTCTCATTATATTCCTCTCTCACCTCTTAATTTCACCTTTTAAGTATCATCCCTTCCTATTACATTTGACTTGTGCCCTCTATGTATACCTATAAACATTTACATATACACATTCACATATGTATTCATTTGCCCATATAACCTTCTTCAACTATTTTCATACTGAGAAAAGTTTCATCAGTTACAGTTATTGTTTTTCCATTTAGGAATGCATATAGTTCAACTTGGATAAGTTCTTTATGATTTCTTTTCCCTGTTTACCTTCTCAAGCATCTCTTGCTTCTTGTAACTGAATGTCAAATTTTCTATTCAACTCTGTTTTTTTTTCATCAAGAAGGCTTGAAAGTCCTCTATTCGACTGAATGACCAAATTTTCCCCTGAAACATCATAATCAGTTTTTCTGGGTAGATGATTCTTGGTTTTAATCCCAGCTCCTTTGCCCTCCAGAATATCATATTCCAAGCCTTTTGATCCTTCCGTGTAGAAGCTGCCAGATCCTGCACTATCCTGATTGTGTTTCCACAGTATTCAAATTATTTCTTCCTGGCTGCTTGTAGTATTTTCTCCTTGATCTGGGAATTCTGGAACCTGGATATAATATTCCTAGGAGTTTTCTTTTTGGGATCTTTTTCAGGAGGTGATAAGTGGATTCTTTCAACCTCTATTTTGCCCTCTGGTTCTAAAACATCAGGGCAAATTTCCTGGATAATTTCTTGAAGGATGATTTCTAGGTTTATTCTTCGGTCATGGCTTTCAGGCAGTCCAATAATTTTTAAATTTTCTCTCCTGGATCTATTTTCCAGTTCAGTGGTTTTTCCCATGAGATATTTCACATTGCCTTCTATGCTTTTATTTGTTTGGACATATTTAACAGCATCTTGATTTCTCATAAAGTCACTAGCTTCCATTTGTTCTAATTCTGAAGGAATTATTCTCCTCAGTGAGCTTTTAAGATTCTTTTCCCATATGGCAAATTCAGCTTTTTAAGGCATTCTTCTCCTCATTGCCTTTTTGAGCCTCTTTGGCCACTTGAGTTAGTCTTTTTTTAAGGTGTTATTTTCCTCAGTCAGGCTGTTGACACTCCTTTCATAATTTTCTTGCATCGTTTTCATTTCTCTCCCCAGTTTTTCCTCCACTTCTCTTATCTGCTTCTTAAGGTCCTCTATGGCCTGCAACCAGCTCATATTTTTCTTGGAAGATTTTGCTGCAGGATTTCTGACTTCACCGTTTTCCTCCTGTTCCATGCTTTTATCCTTTTTGTCACCAAAGTAGGAGTGTAAAGTTTTGCTTCCTTTGACTACTCATGTCTCCACTCAGTCACTTGTCCCCTGGGCTTTTTTGCCACAGTAGAACTCTGCCACCAGACAGGGGAGCTTCTGTCCCAAATGCTGTGGTATTCACAGCTGCTGGATGTATTGGTTGGGTGCTCTCTCTCTGAAGCCTCCACACACTCTGGCAAGCTGATCACACACCCCAGAACCTCCACCCCAGACAGCAATCCAGATCCAAGCTGGTTAAAGTAAGAGCACTTACCCCCCCCAGACTGATTGCCTGGTCCCCCCATAGTCAGCAGGCCAGGAGCTGAAGTTGCAACATGGTGCCAGCTGCTCTCAGGTGTCTCAGTGGCTTCTTGCCCTGGGGACAAAAGCCACACAATCCCAATTACTGGTCCCAATGTCCATACTGCTCTGACCTCTCCCTTTGTCCTTGGCATCTACATATTGATAATTCTGGAAATGCCATAGTTGCTGTGATCTGAAGTCCCTCTAGCCAGGTGCTGGTCAAACTAGAAATCAGCTAAAATCTCAGACTCATGATTCACCTGAGCCTGGGCTTGGCTCCCAGAGAGTTGTACTGACCTGTCCCTGCTAGACTGCCAGCCTGTCCTCAGCAGAAGGTTATCTTCTCTCTTTCATTTTCTGGGTTCTGTAGCTCCAAGGTTTGTTCAGAGTCCTCTTTTACATAAATTGGAAGTGGTGGGAGCCAGAGCTGTGTGAAGGTCCTGTTTCTACTCCACCATCTTGACTCTGCCCTGACTTCTTTTATTCTGAATTCACTTTCATATGTTCCTTCTGCTGACTCCCCTTGGTAATTTTGCACTCAGGGTGCTAAGAGGCTTAATTGTCTCCAGTCAGAGATCTGTGGTTGGCTATCTTTGATCAGGGCACTAAGTGATCTTCCCTTCCACCCCTCCCCCCAATCCCATCCTGCCACATCCTCCATCAGAACAAAGGGTAGTATTCTTTTCCCTCTGGGTGATCTAAACCACTGGCATTTTTTTTTTTTTTGGTATTAGCAACCATACTAGCACACAAGGTGACATGCTAGCACGGCTTCTTTGATCTGCTTTTCTAAAGGAAAAGACACCTTCAAAGGGGTTGATAATCTTATTTTAATTAAAGATATATAAGTGGAGAAAAGTGAATATCTATGAAGGAATCTAGTAGACAGGTCTCCAACTATCTAAACAAAGTAGTAGATATCTAATAACCAGACCAGGGTGCTCAAACATCTGGGTTTGGAAAGCTGGTCTCCTTAATGTTTTACCCAGAGTCTTGTCTGGCTAAAGGTAATGGCAAGCAAAGAAATACTTAGAGCCTTTTTTGAGCTATTTAATTATTTAGCACCTTGTTTCAGTTCAAGTTTCTTTTGAGCCTTGCCATGATTTTATCAAGTCTTTGTTAAGAAACAGAACTTGTGAAACCCCCAGAGGAAGGGACTTGCCAAAGATAGGAACAGGAAGGACATAAGAGGTAGGCAGAACAGGAAGGAGTTAATGATCAGATAAAAACAGCACAAGCTAGGAGAGAGCAGAACTGAGAAGGGAACTCTTGCAGTGGCAGAGTTGAGAACGAGAAAACTTGTGCTTTCCCAGAACTCGGTTTCTCTGGTCTGTCTGTGTTAATTTGTGTTTGTAATACTTTGTATAGAAGCCCTGGGAACTTACTGGAAGCCCTGAAGCATAATTTTCCTTTATGTTTACAGGAGTCCTGAATGAGGGTTCCAGAGGTCCTAGGACTGTACTGATGATTTGTGTTGACCTCTTGGACCTTGTTTGTGGGTCCATGTTTATTTCCATGTTGATGATTTGTGTTGGCTTCTTGGACCTTGTTTGTGGGTCTCTGTTGATTTCACAGGTAGATAGTGAATTGTTGATGGTGCCAGAAATGTGCATGAATGTTGTCAAGCTTTGTTTTCCCAGAAACAGAAACTGTGAGGGACTTGAGGTAGACTGGACACTGTGTGCTTCAATATAATGGGAACTGGACAAGGAGTTGGAAGAGGAGCTGAGAGCTGCCTACCTGTGAATCCAGGTGACAGTTGTTTAGATTCAGGAAGGAGCTGGACCCATTGAAGAAGAACCATGGAATTTGGGAGCCAATTTCAAGTCAAGATGAAAAGACCTCTCCTTGGATACTTAATGCTGACTGAGAAGATCATGATTTACTGTGGCCTAGGGATGGGACAACTTTGTTCTCTGTACCTTGTACCTCTTAAGGATGATTGGAAATTAATCTCCAATTAAGAAGAAAAAAGACTTTTTTACTGAGAGATTAAGACAATGTGACCTGGGGGGAGAACTTTGACTTTTGTACTTTGTGTCCCTTAAGGAGGCTTGCTCCTTAAGGATGATTGAGTTAAGGACTTACTGAATGATATCTTTTGTTTAAAACTATGTGGCCACTTTAATGATAAGTTGTTATGTTATAACATTGTAAATGCTGTACTTCGGTTTCTGTGAATGTTTTTCTTTAATTTACTGCTGAATAAGTAGTGTTCACTACACTATGTGATCAGAACCTTAAAGTTGTTCACAGCAGCAGTCCTTTGGAAAGCTGCTTGTGCTTGGCTTTACACCAAATCACACACAAAAAAATTCTTTCCATGAATGACCCCAAAGTAAAATACCAACCTCCCAGTATACATAGTTTTCAACTAATAGACTCAGAATCAGAAGGTATCACAACTCACATGACTCAGTGCCTAATTAGCCCAATGCCAAAAATGTGTGACAACCTTCCTATAAGCAAGCCTTCCTATAAGCAAGCTTCCCCCTAAACAAGCTTTCCTTTAGGCAAGTTCTTCCTTAGGCAAGTTCCTTCCCAAAGGCAATATAAATCTCCCTAGATCACCTGATGAGCTTAGCATGGGGTGTGTCACAGCTGTGAACTGAGCTGAAGTTCAAAGCAGCAAGTCATCCATGATTGAAATACCTGTTTACCTTTAGACCTGGCAACATGTCTCCTGTTCCAACGGAAAAAAAAAGGATACATGTGGTCACATAGGCCTATTAAAGAAAAGGGAAGATCTTATATTCTAATAACTCTACACTTTTTGATCTGAGTAGGCTCTATTCCCTTTCGACCTTCCTTTATTAGAGTGTTCAGTAATCTCATACTTTTGGTGTTTTCCTTAGATTAGAAAATCTTCTGTATTTCTGATTCTCTCCTAGTCAGAATGTGGAACATCTTTCATTTCTCTCTGGGAATTCCTGCACAAGAAACTGCTTCCCCTTTCTTCATCCAGCTTTTCTTTAGAACAAAGAATTTCTGAACTCCTCTACTTTCAATGGAGTAGAATACTTTCAATACTTTCATATTTCTAAAAGTTTGTTTAAAAGTACAAACAGGAAGAGATAATTCTAGGAAGATGGTGGAGTATGTCAGAAAATTCCAATATATCAAGATTTCCCCCACAGAATAGTTAAAACACCACCTTAAGGTGAACAAAGTGTGGGTGGAGATAAGAAGAGGGACTTACCCAGGGTCCTCCTGGAATAATTTGGGAAGATGAGAAGAAAAATCCCAGGATAAGGTTTGGTCCCTGTGAAGACTAAACACCTCCAGGCTAGTTTCTGTTTTAACAACAAGTAGCAAGTCCTGGGGTTTAGTTGGTTTGAGAGGCTGCCATGGCCCCAGCCACTGGAACTTTTCCCCCTGGGATAGTGAGGGGAGTTAGGTATCTGAGCCCAGGATGATTGACAGAAGTTGACAAAGAACACCAGACCCAATTGTGCTGCAAAGAATAACAAGGACAAGAAGAAACCATCACATGCCCAGTGAGTGCAGAAGCAATGGAGCAGAAAGCCCCTGGCTGTGGGCAATTACATTGGGTTGGAGGATAGATTTTGGTTCCAGGCTAAAGGGGAGAACTGAAGATCTGGGTCAAGAAGCACCATTCCCCACACCCCAGGGCTAGAGCATATTACATTAATCAAGCTATTATCACCAAAAATGCATGGAAATAATCCAACCATAGAAAGCTATTAAGGGATTACAGATGCCCAGGGGTCATCTTCAGAGGAGGATACTCAAGTAAAGAAACCCCCAAAGAGTAAGGTAAAATGCACACTTGCCTCCAAAAAATTCATAGAAGATCTTAAAAAAAGGGTAGTTAGAGCACTGGCCCTGGAGTCAGGAGGACTTAAGTTCAAATCCCAACTCAGACACTTAACATTACTAACTGTGTGACCTTGGCAAGTCACTTAACCCCAATTGCCCTGCCTTTCCCCCTCCAAAAAAAAAGGACAAAAAAAGAGAAGATCTGAAAAGAGACTTCAAAAAATAAAATGACAGAGATGGAGGAAAAACTAAAAAATAAATAAAAAATATAATCCAAGAAAAAAAAAAAGGGCATTAAAGAGAAGTCAACAAACTAGAAAAGGAGAACTAGAATCTTAAGCAAGAAAATTAAACCTTGAAAATTAGAATTGGGCAAAACAAAATCAATGAAATTATAACAGATCAAGAAATGATTAAATAAAATATGAATAATGAAAAAATAGAAGAGAAAGGGAAACATAAGAAAAACATCAGATTTGGAGAATAGATCAAGAAGAAATATTATATATCTATCTATATATATTATAAAAATAATTGGACTAACTGAAAGTTATGATAATAAAAAGAATCTTGATATAATTATATAAAAAACAATTAAAGAATTGTTTGTCCTGAAGCATTAGAACAAGAGCAAAAAGTAGAAACAGGAAAAATCCAGCAATCACCACTTAAAAGAGATCCTATCAGGAAAACTCAGAGGAATATTATAGTCAAATTTTGAAACCCCCAGCTCAAGGAAAAAATATTAAGAACATCAAGATTCAAACACTTTAAATATCATGGTACCACAATTAGAATTACACAAGGCCTAGCAGCAGAGACATTAAAGGACTGCAGGTCTTGGAACACAGCATATCAAAGAGCAGAAGAACTGGGACTCCAGTCAAAATATCATACCTTGCAAAGTTAAGTATTATACTGAATGGAGAAAAAAATGGACATTTGATAAACTGTCAGGTATTCAAAACTTTGTTTTAAAAAATCCTGAACTTAATAGAAGATTTGACATACAGCAACCAAGAAAAATATAAGGCACATAACAAAGGCTGATGATAGGGGATACATAAGGACAGATTGTTTATTTTCTCATATATGTAAATGTATGTCTAAGATTCTTATCAATAACTGGGTAGCTCCTAAGAAAGATTGGGTTAAAACTGAGTATGATATGAATTTAAACAGTAATACCATTTAAGAAGAGCTTAAAAGAGTAATTATTTTATACAAATGAGGTACAAGAGGAAGAATTGATACAAAGGAATTAAATGGGGGAGGAGGGCTGGTAGTTCGGGTAACCTGCTTTCATCTGGAATGAATTTAAAAGGGAACAATACATATATATTTAGAAGAGTATAAAAGTCTTCTAAATTCAGAAGCAATAATGGGGTAGGGGCATAGGGAGGGGGACAGGAAAAGGGGGGATCTTTAGAGGGGAGCGTGAGGGAATAGGAAAAATAGGGGTACAGAAGTGTGTCTAGATTTATGGGAATGGGAAGATAGAGGGGGATCTTTGGAGTGGGGTAGGCAAATCATAGGAGGGCAAGTTAGTAGGTAGAAGTAAAATAGAGGAGGCAGGAGGGATAGGAAACACATACATAATTTTATGCATGTACATCAAAACAAAGATCAGGAGTAGAAAAGGTTTGGGACAGTATATGTCTATGTCTGTGTGTGTATATATATATATATATATATATATATATATATATATATGTATATATATATATATATATATATATATATATATACACATACACACACATATATAGCTTTAGAGAAACATCTAAGCTTTATTGTAGCCTTTGGGGTGGGGAGGTATATATATATTTATAGCTATAAAGAAACATATCTAAACTTTGTTGTAGCCTTTGGGGGGGGGGGAGTTTTGCTATAGAGAAAGATATCTAAACTTTATTGTGGCCTTTGGAGGAGGTTTGGGGGAGTGGGAAGAAAAGAACAAAGTAAAAAAAGTGCACAGCTGAGAACAAAAGAAAACTCACAAGGAAGCAAAGAAAAGAAGGAAAATTCTCAACATTTATTTATCACATGGGCTTTCTTGAAATGAAAATTTATTATTACATATTTTGAATCTTCTCATGTTCTACTATGAACACAACATGCTTTTTTCCCTTTTAACTTGCATTTAAGTTTATTATACGTTTTGTTTATTTTCTCTATTCTGTACTTGTGTTCTGGTGTTTGAGTCTAAAATAAAATTTTGAAGGAAAAACTTTTTTAAAAGTGCCAACAGTGTTTTTACATCATTTTGGTGTTCCTATAAAAAAATTTTAGAATAGTACTACTTGTTAAAACTACATAATTACTAATATGTTATTAATATATAAAGAAAATGGGAGAGTTGTTGTAAGATACCAGATGAGCAAATGTTAGTCTGACTTCTTAAAAGAGAAAAACAAATTAATTTTCACATGAAGAATAAATCAATATCTATTTATTTAGAGTTTACTAGTGTCAGGCATTGTGCTAAGTTCAAGGGGTAAAAAGACAAGAATTCAAATAATCCTTGTTTTCAAGGAGCCTATATTCTAATCAGGGAGACAACAAGAACATATCTAAATATATGCAGGTTGTATGCAAAAAAATAATTTTAGAAAATGTTATGCCAAGCTAACATTGTTTCCTTTTTATTGAAAGAGTTACTAAATTTACTGTAGAAAAGAGAAATATAAATAACTTAGTATCCTTAGATTTCAGATATGCATTTGAAAGTGTCTTATCACACCCTTATATAAAAATGTACAAAAATATAAGTAAATAATGAAGGATTGTGTAACCAATTAAATAACCCTTAGAACAATGGTCAATGGATCTATGCCAAAATAAATACAGATATCAAGTGAAATATCTATCTGTTCTTGGTTCTATGCTATTCAATATTTTTATTAATGATTTGAATAATGGCATAAATGATGATAGGTTGATTGAATTTTCAGACTACATAAACCTAGAATGCATGGCTAACATATTGGATAATAGAGATAAGATCCAAAAATACCTTACTAGACTAAATCTAATGATGTGAAATATAATTGAAATAAATTCTAAATAGCCTTAATCTGATTAACAAAGCCAACTTTACAAGCATAAAATATAGGCAGCATGTCTAGAAAGTTTGTGTATGTGTGCGACATTGTGGTTTCTAGTCAAAAATGTATGGTGGAAGAGAAAAAAATCGATATTGTTATAATACCCAGCATAAGAGAGGTGACTATTTTACTGTATTTGTGTGGATATGACCACATTTGAATACTAGACTAAATCCAGGATACAGTTTTCTGGAAATGATGTTGACAAATATTTGAATGTGTAGAAGATCATGAAAGTGATAAAAGAAGAAAAAACCATGTCTAGGAAGAATTTTTTTAAAAGGGCTATTGTGCACTAAGCAAGAGAATACTCAGAAAAACATATCATTTGCCTTTATAATGTGACAGGTTTTTCTGTTGGATAACAATCAAATTTGTTCCAGTTGGTTGAAGAAGGCAGAGGAAGGAGCAATGGGAGGGTGTAGCAAATGGAAGTAATTGGACTCAACATAAAGAACAACTTTCTAATAATTACAATAGTTCAAAATGGAATTGGTGGCTCCAGTTAGTAGGGGCCCCATCACTGGAGGCTCCTAAAGAGAAAATGGGTAGTCACTTGTTGGGATGTTATTGAAAGCATGTGTGTTCAGGTGTGGGTTTTTTGGGCTAACTTTCTAATGCTGGCTGAGATTCTGTGAGTGATTGATTAAACATATTTTTTTCATTCCTTCATAAAGAAAGTAGCATTCTGTTTGTGTTGTTTTTAAGAGTCTTAGACCCAGACTCAGAAGCCTTAGGCTCTGGTCTCAGCTCTATCACTTACCGTTCTGTGACTTTGATTAGACCAATCAATGTTTCTAGGTCATAGCTTCTTTTCCTGTAAAACCAGCACAAGAATACTTTCCTTGCTCCACTGCCAGATTGTTGGAAGCAAATGATCCAATGTACACAGAGCACCTTACAACTTCAAAGGATTCCAAAGATGCCTAGTGTTTCTATGATATTGTTCAGGACTACCTAAATCTTTGAGGCATGTGCTTGATCTGTAATTATATGAATGATTGGGAGCATGTGGAATTTTTCTTCACAACCACATAAAAGATGCAGACGGATGCAAAAGAACAACTTAAGTGGATATTCTTACACTTTTTTTTTGTTTTTAATTTATTTATTTTTTTCCTTTTTTTCTTTCTTTTTTTTTAAACAAATGCTTTATTAACTTCTCTTTTACATCATTCATTTCCGCCAGATTTTGAGTTACAATCATTTCCCCCCCATTATTCCCCTACCCAACCTCCCAGAACAGTAATCCCACAAGATATCGCTTCCTCCAATCTGCTCTCTCCCATACCTTCTCCCATACCCCCAACAACTTTTCCATTAGAGGAAGGTGAGTCTTTGCATCCCAATGCCTGCACATCTTATCTCCCTATTAGAAGCAAAAGAGTATTAATAATAGTATTTATATATATTTGAAACATTTAATGTTATGACCTCAAATTTCAGATCCATTTCCTTCCTCCCTTGTCACCCATTCCCTCTTGGGAGATAAGTAATTCAGTATATGTTGTACATGTCTAGCTATGCAAAACATTATCATAGTAGATATATTGTACAAGGCTGCTTATAATTCCCTCCCACTCATCCCACCCCCCACCTGGTCCATTCCCTACATGATCCTGTCCCTCTTCTATAGTGGGTACTTCCAACCTCCCCTCACCCCAAGGATGCTCTCCCATCCATCATCCCTCCTCCCATCCCCCTTCCCCCATCCTGCTGCAGGTTGAGATATCCCATTTACTATGTATGTCATTTTCTCCCTGAACCAAATTCAGTTTGAATGTGGTTTTGCCTTTTTAGCCTTCCTTATTCTCCCCCTCTTTTCCAACCACTTCCCCTTGCTTCTTCTGCATGGGATATTTTACACTACCCTGTCTCTCCCCATCTCCTCTTGCCACTTTCCTCTCTCACCTCATAATTTCATCCCTTGAGTATTCTCCCTTCCCAACAAATTCAACCTATGCCCTCTATCCATATATAACTGTAACCATATACACACACATTCACATATGTATTCATATGACCACACCCCCTTCTTCCATTATTTTCATAGTGAGAAAGCTATCATCAGTCACAATTATTGCTTTTCCATATAGGAATGTAAATAGTTCAACTTTGATAAGATCCTTTTGATTTCTTTTCCCTGATTACCTTCTCAGGCATCTCTTCCTTCTTGTGTCTGGGTGTCAAATTTTCTATTCAATTCAGGTTTTTTCCTCAAGAATGCTTTGGGACAGCTAGGTGGCACAGAGAATAGAGCGCCGGCCCTGGAATCAGAAGGACCTGAGTTCGGAGCCGGCCTCCGACACCTAATCCGCACAAACAAAAAAACCTAGCCGTGTAACCTTGGGCAAGTTACTTAACCCCAATTGCCCTAAAGGGGCGGCTAGGTGGCGCAGTGAGTAAGAGTGCCGGCCTCGGAGTTTGGATGACCCGAGTTCAGATCCGGCCTCAGAAAATGAGCACCCACGCATAAATCAAAATGACTAGCCATGTAACCTTGAGCAAATTACCTAACCCCAATTGCTTTAAAAAAAAAAAAAAGAATGCTTGAAAGTCCTCTATTCCACTGAATGACCATATTTTCCCCTGAAACAAAATACTCAGTTTTGCTGGGTAGGTGACCCTTGGGTTCATTCCCAGTTCTTTTGCCCTCTGGAATATCATATTCCATGCCCTTCGATCCCTCAGTGTAGAAGCTGCCAGGTCCTGGGCTATTCTGATTGTGTTTCCACAATATTGAAATTGTTTCTTCCTGGCTGCTTGTAGTATTTTCTTCTTGATCTGGGGATTCTGGAACCTGGCTATAATATTCCTGGGAGTTTTATTTTTGGGATCTTTTTCAGGAGGTGATTGGTGGATTCTTTCAACCTCTATTTTGCCCTCTGGATCTAAAACATCAGGGCAGTTTTCCTTGAGAATTTCTTGAAGGGTGATTTCTAGGTTCTTTCCTTGATCATTGCTTTCAGGTAGTCCAATAATTTTTAAATTGTCTCTCCTGGATCTATTCTCCAGGTCAGTGGTTTTTCCCATGAGATATTTCACATTGCCTTCTAATCTTTCGTTTGTTTGGATCTGCTTAACAGCATCTTGATTTCTCATAAAGTCACTAGCTTCCATTTGCTCCAGTCTAACTCTGAAGGAATGAATCTCCTCAGTGAACTTTTGAGATTCTTTTTCCATCTGGCAAATTCGACTTTTTAAGGCATTCTTCTCCTCATTGCCCTTTTGGGCCTCCTTTGCCATTTGAGCTAGTCTATTTTTTAAGGTGTTGTTTTCCTCAGTCAGGCTGTTGACCCTCATTTCATACTTTTCCTGCATCCTTCTCATTTCTCTTTCTAATTTTTCCTCCACTTCTCTTATTTGATTTTTAAAGGCCTTCTTAAGGTCCTCTATGGCCTGCAACCCACTCATGTTTTCCCCTGGGGCTTTTGGAGCAGGACTTCTGACCTCACAGTCCTTTTCCCGCTCTATGCCCCCAAAATAGGAGTCTAGGGTTGCATTTTTCTGTTTCCTTTGCCTTGGCATGTTGCCACTTAATTACTTGACTTTTGGGCTTGTTGCCACACTATGTCTTTAAGGCCAGATAGAGGAATTTTCGTCCCGAACGTGTGGGGGGCAACTTCCGTTTCTGGCAAGCTGTAAACCCACCCACAACTTCCACCCTAGATCACAATCCAGATCCAGGGAGGTTAAAGCAAGAGCGATTACCCCCCAAGACTGATCGCTGGATCTCCCTACAAATTTGCAGGCTGGGAGCGGGCGCTGCCTCTGAAAACTACAAAATGGCGTTTGTCCTCAGCGGCTTCTAGCCCCCAGGGGAGGGAGCCGACGCATTCCCTAATACCAGTCCCAAAGTCCATAGGACACTAACCTCTTACTTTGTCCCAGGCAAGTCTATGTTGATAATTCTGGAGTCACCACAGCTCCTGGTGTTCTGGGGTTCCTCCAGCAGGCTGCTGGCCCTGCCGCCCTGGGGCTAAAACCTCGGCTCCTGGGGACCTGGGCTCGGCTCGGCTCGGCTCGGCTCCTGCACTCTGCGTGCTGCACGCTGCCAGGTCCCAGACCACTGCGCTGGTCCTTCCTGCAGGGCTGCTGGGCTGTCCTCAGCGGGAGTTTAGCTTCTCTGTGTCGTTCTGTGGGTGCTGGGGCTCCAGAAGTTGTTCAGAGTCCTCTTTAATATGGTTTGGGGGGAATGTGGGGGCAGAGTGGCTTGGATGAGCAGTTTCTACTCCGCCATCTTGGCTCAGCCCCCCCATTCTTACACTTTTAAAGCCTTTTTGATAAATTATGTTTTGTTTTTTTACTTTGGGCCTAGGGAAATCGGTAAAATTCCACTATAACCTGTTCTACCATTTTGAGTATACTATTCCTTATATATGCAGTTGACTTTTAAAACATTGATTTTCTTTATACCACCTTCATTTCTAATACATCCCTCTCCTCTCCCCTATTTAAAAGGCACCCCTTTTAGCAAATAATTTTAAAAGACACCATTAGGGGGCAACTAGGTAGTACACTGAGTAAGAGCGCCAGCCCCAGAGTTGGGAGGACCCAGGATCAGTTCCAGCCTCAGAAAATGAGCACCCACACATAAATAATGACTGGCCATGTAACCTTGAGCAAGTTATTTAACCCCAATTGCTTTAATTAAAAAAAAGACATGGCAGAATTAACCACTTTATTAACAGAATCTGACAATATGCCACATTCTAGACCAAAAGTTCTCTGGTTCTGCAAATAAAAGAGGGGGAGATACATTTTCTGAAGTCTTTTGGGACAATCTGGATTATAAAAATTATATAATATGTACTTGATGTTTGTGTGTCTTCCATTTATTCTGCTATAACTATTGTTTTCCTGATTCTGCTTATTTCACTTTGCTCCAGTTCATATAAAACTTACATTTCTCTCATTTCTTTGTATACATTTTTCTTATTGTGTAGTAATAAACCATAATTCACATACAACACAATCAATATTTGGTTATGTCTCAAACAATGGTAATGTACTTTGTTTCCAGTTCTTTACAAATATGATTCTTTGTTTTGTTTTGTTTTCCTTTTTGGAGGGGCAATTGAGGTTAAGTGACTTGCCCAAAGTCACATGGCTAGTTAAGTATTAAGTATCTGAGGCTGGATTTGAACTCAGGTCCTCCTAACTCCAGAGCTTGTGCTCTATTCAGTGTTCCACCTAGCCACCCCAAATATGATTGATTTTTAAAAGCTATTCTGACCTGCCTCTCCTGAATGTTATTTAAATGAAGACATTTCTTCAGTAACCTATACAAGACCTTCTTGTAAGGCAGTTGTTATACTGACACCAAGTACTGCATCATTTAGAGTCTCATTTGTCCTGGAGATGACTCTGCATCCAAGAAAAGTCCCAAATAACTCAACACCCATCAATTCCCTAAAAATATTTCTACTTAGGACCAATCTATTTAGTCCAAGAGAAACCAAGACACTGGTCTTTTTCAGGGTATGTTTTAAGCAGGAACATTTTCAAGATAATGTTAAGGATCAAGGGAATTTATGAGTTTGTGGAAGATTCTTGAATTGTCTCCTGATGATAGCTATTATCTTGTACTTTTCTCCAGCAGCAATTGAGACTTGGTAATTCTCTGTTGTTTAGGTTGCTCATTCTAGTAGCAATTTAAAATCATCTTTCAGAATATACTTGGTCATTTTCTACATGCTGTGGAAGGACTTTGGAGAGCTAAAATTTGAGTATAATATATGATGCTTGGTGGTACTGTAGTCTCAGCCCCATAGCTCATCTTTTTTTTTTTCAGCTTCATGTGATTATTTCAGTGCTTGGCCATCCCCAAATATCAAGTGTTGATAGTATTTACAAAATATATTTCCTCAGCTATTTCTATTTTATCTGCTTGTCAGCCAGGTAAATCAAGGTGAGGAAATCTGGCACAGTGCATCTATTTTGGAATTTGAGGGGATAGTAAATAGAACAGTGAAACTAGAATGTGGGTTTTTTCTATATAGGGGATTATTAGACTATAATTACAAAATCACAGATGTAATCTGTAACCCAGAGTTTAAATTCTGGGTTCACATGAACCAGGTTAAAGTTTAGAAGAGACAACTACTGTCAGCTAGGATTTCCCCCTATGAACATCAAAATTTGACTTATATCTGTAGCTCAACAGAATGGGTAATGAGCCCTCTGTAATCAAGGTCTTAAGCTAACAGAACACAGAAAAAGACAAGTTGTATTTAAACCACCATCACAAGCAACAAAGAGCAAAACAATAATAGCTAGCATTGACATAATGTTTTATGGTTTGCAAACATTACATATCTAACTTCATTTGATTCCCACAAGAACCCGATTGTTAGTGCAATTATTAGTCACCATTTTATAGATGAGGAAAGTGAGATTGAGAGAGGTTAAGTGACAGCTAAAGATAGCAAGCATGGTGGATATAGCATTCAAATCTTGCGTTTGACATTAACTAGGTGTGTGACCCTGGGCAAGTCACTTAACCTCTCTCAGATTCAGTTTCCTCATCTGTAAAATGAAGAAAATAAGAGCACCTAACTTAGAGAGTTGTTGTGAGACCAAATGAGATAACTTATGTAAAACACTTTACAGACTTTTTTTTAAGCTTTTTTTTAATTAATTAAACAAATGCTTTATTAACTTCTGGTTTACATCATTCATTTCCATGAGATTATGAATTACATTTTTTCCCTACCCACCACCCCAGAATAGCAGTCCCACTAGATATCCCCTCATCCAATCTGCTCTCTCCCATATCTTCTCCCATATCCCCTTCGACTTTGCCATTAGGGCAAGGTGAATCGCTGAGCCCCAATGCCTGGACATCTTATGAAACATTTAATTTTAAAACTTCGATTTTCAGATCCATTCCCTTCCTCCCTTGTCACCCACTCCCTCTAAGAAGATAAGCAATTCAGTATGTGTTGTACATGTATAGCTATGCAAAACATTACCATAGTAGATATATTGTGAAAGACTGCTTATATTTCCCTCCCACCCGTCTCGCCTCCCACCTGGTCCATTCCCTACTTTGATCCTGGCCCCCTTTGATAGTGAGTACTTCCAACCTCCCCTCCCCCCAGAATGCCCTCCCCTCCATCATCCCCCCTCTCATCCTCCTTTCCCCTACTCAGGAGAGTGAATGAGGGTAAGATATTGCATTTAGTATGTATGTGATTCTCTCCTTGAGGCAACTTGAATGAGAATATGCTTTTGCCTTTTTGCCTTCCTGTTCTTCCCCGCCTCTGCAACTACTTCCCCTTGCCTCTTCTACATGAGATAGTTTGCCCTACCCTGTCTCTCTCCATCTCCTCTTGCCACTTTCCTCTCTCACCTCTTGACTTCACCCCTTAAAAATCATACCTTCCTTGGGGTGGCTAGGTGACGCAGCGAGCAGAGCACTGGGCCTGGAGTTAGAGGGACCCGAGCGCGGATCCAGCCCCAGACACCCAACACACAAACAAAAACCCAGCTGTGTGACCCCAGGCAAGTCACCCAACCCCAATTACCCTCCAAAAAAAAAAAAAGAATCATCCCTTCCCATCAAATTCAACCTGTGCCCTCTATCCATGTATACCTGTGAACATATGCCATGTACCCTTCTTCAATTATTTTCATAGTGAGAAAGGTTTCATCAAACACAGTTATTGTTTTTCCATGTAGGAATGTAAAGAGTCCAACTTTGAGAAGTTCCTTTTGATTTCTTTTCCTTGATTACCTTCTCAAGCAACTCTTGCTTCTTGCGTCTGAATGTCAAATTTTCTATTCAACTCTGGTTTTTTCATCAAGAATGCTTGAAAGTCCTCTATTCCACTGAATGACCATATTTTCCCCTGAAACAAAATACTCAGTTTTGCTGGGTAGGTGACCCTTGGGTTCAATCCCAGCTCTTTTGCCCTCTGGAATATCATATTCCATGCCCTTCGATCCCTCAGTGTAGAAGCTGCCAGGTCCTGGGCTATTCTGATTGTGTTTCCACAATATTGAAATTGTTTCTTCCTGGCTGCTTGGAGTATTTTCTCCTTGATCTGGGGATTCTGGAACCTGGCTATAATATTCCTGGGAGTTTTCTTTTTGGGATCTTTTTCAGGAAGTGATCTGTGGATTCTTTCAACCTCTATTTTGCCCTCTGGGTCTAAAACATCAGGGCAATTTTCCTTGAGAATTTCTTTAAGGATGATTTCTAGGTTCTTTCTGTGATCATGGCTTTCAGGTAGTCCAATAATTTTTAAATTATCTCTCCTGGATCTATTTTCCAGGTCAATGGTTTTTCCCATGAGATATTTCACATTGCCTTCTATTCTATCATTTGTTTGGATCTGTTTAACAGTATCTTGATTTCTCATAAAGTCACTAGCTTCCATTTGCTCCAGTCTAACTCTGAAGGAATGAATCTCCTCAATGAGCTTTTGAGACTCTTTTTCCATCTGGCAAATTCGACTTTTTAAGGCATTCTTCTCCTCATTGCCTTTCTGAGCCTCTTTTGCCATTTGAGTTAGTCTATTTTTTAAGGTGTTATTTTCCTCAGTCATGCTGTTGACTGTCATTTCATACTTTTCTTACATCTTTTTCATTTCTCTTCCCAAATTTTCCCCCACATCTCTTATCTGCTTCTTAAGGTGCTCTATGTCCTGTAGCCAGCTTGTATTTTCATTTGGGGCTTTTGGTGCAGGAGTTCTGACCTCACAGTCCTCCTCCATGCTTTGAGCCTCTTTGCCCCTAAAATAGGAGTCCAATGTTGAACTTTTCTGTTTATTTTGTTTCATTTGCCTAGGCATGTTGCCACTTAATTACTTGATTTTGGGGCTTGTTGCCACAGTAGGACTCTGCCACCAGACAGGGGAGCTTCCGCCCAAACGTGGGGTCTTCACAACTTCCGCCAGTTGGGTGGCCTCTGTAAAGCCTCCACCCACTCTGGCAAGTTGGATACCCACCCCAAACTTCCCCCCCAGACCACAATCCAGATCCAGGCAGTTTAAAGTAAGAGCGATTAAACCCCAGACTGATTGCTGGATCGCCCTACAATTCGCAGATGAGGAGCTAGAGCCACTACTGGAGCTGCAAAATGGCTTCTGTGCACTGTTTCTTCAGCAGCTTTTTGCCCCCAGGGGAGGAAGCCACGTGTTCCCCAAATACTGGTCCCCAAGTCCATAGGGCACTAACCTCTCACTTTGTCTTAGGCATATCTGTGCTGATAATTCTGGAATCGCCACAATTGCTGGTGTTCTGGGGTCCCTCCAGCCGGCTGGAGGTCCGGCCACCCTGGGGCTAAAACCGCAGACCTGGGCTCTGCTCTGTGAGCTATGCTGTCGGTTCCCAGCGCGCTGTGCTGCCTGCTCTCAGAGCGCTGTGCTGGCCGCTCCCTGCAGGGCTGCTGGGCTGTCCTCAGCAGGAGGTTAGGTTCTCTGTGCTGTTCTGTGGGTGCTGGGGCTCCAGAAGTTGTTTGGAGTCCCCTTTCACATTGTTTGAATTTTGTGTGGGGCAGAGCACATTGGAAATGCTGTTTCTACTCCACCATCTTGGCTCCGCCCACTTTACAGACTTTTAAACAATATATAAATGCTATTATTCTTATTAATAGTCATAATAACAATAAAGTAAAACAAAACAAACATAATAATAATCCTTTCCTTTGTCCTTCTCCAAGGACCTGTTCAACCTTCCAGACTTAAAAGACTAGAGAAAAGGTAACCTAGAGACTTATTCCACTTCCCTCAGCTGGTACTTAGATACCTTATAAGTCTCATGGTAACAGTGAAGGTAAAGGAAGAGTATTATCCTTCCACATCATAGTTCTTTCTATCTTTTACTGCTTTTTGAATCTATTTACTCCTTGGGACTGATTCTGATAAGTAGTTGACAGTGTCTGAGAACTGCTTCTGTATTTCCAATGGTCTGGATCCAGACATACTTGTATTTATCTAGGAACTGCTTCATGTCTCCAATACTGATATTGCATGGGTGCTGACTTGAATTTCTGGAGCTTTTAGCTTGTATCAGATATTCTTCTCCCTCCATTGCTATCTCTATCTGCTGTCACCTCTGTATCTTTGTGAATCTCTCCTTTCCTGAAGACTTATAATTTTCCTAGAGGGGCTTGTGACATGACACATGCTTCCCTCTAGAGAATTGTCCTCTCCGTATGTGACTATATTCTCTTGTTATTTAATTTTTTAAAGGGGAAGGCAAGGCAATTGGGTTTAAGTGACTTGTCCAAGGTCACACAGCTAGTGTGTCCAGTGTCTGAGGCCAGATTTGAACTCAGTTACTCCTGACTCCAGGGCCAGTGCTCTATTCACTGGTATCTATTTTCTCTTTGGGCATTGCAACATATTCCTCTCTATGTCCAGATTTTCAGTCCTAGTTTTAAAGGCTAAATACACGGGCATAATGACTAGCAATGACACAATTATCCGCAATGTGTTTTAATATGATTAAAGGTTCAAGGATGGTAGCCAGGACTAGATAGGGCATCCTACCTTACCAAAAATCTAAGCTTATCAATTGATTTTTAGCATTCGACAAGGGAGGAATTACAACTTACTTGTAGAATTAATTACCTTGGAATTATAGAGGACAATGCATATAAAATATTTTTCAAGACTAGCAAAGCAGTGAAAGTACTATTTAAATACCGCTATATTTGAGAAATTTAAATACCGCTATATTTGTGAAATTGCCAATGAAGGCCCAGCCTGTAGTGTATGCTTAGATTTTTCCCATCTTGGTGAGTTATACAGAGCATGTATAGATCCAATATGTAGAGGCTTGTGGGCCTGCTTCTGTCCACGACTGACTGAGGAAATGATACCATATAGTGACAGAGTCTTCTAATTGACTTCAAAGCTAGAAGACTGATGACCCCAGAGAAGATGATTTATAGTTAAGTACATATTAAAAGTTTGAAAAGACAATTCCCTGGAAGCTCTCAAATGAGGAATACTGCTATAAGGTTCTGGTTAAAGGAGAAAAGCTCTCTAATTTTCTCCCAATCCAGAAATCATGTTCCTTCTGAATATATAAAACTCCTCAGTCTTTTGTCTTTGGCCTTTTATGATCACAGGTGAAAAAATGCACTGAGTTGAGAGTATCTTTCACCTAGTGAGTTCAGAAGAACCATCAGAGATATGTGTTGGCAACCAGAATCAGTAACGGAGTACACTTTAGCAATGAGCAGTGGTGACAGAGGAAAAAAGCCTGCAGACAGAAATGGGAAAAGAGTAAAGGGCAGCAGGCAGCAGCAGCTTCAGGGGCTGTGGCCACTTGTGATGGAGAGAAATACGGTCAATGAACTTCAGAAAGGTACTAATACATAGAGTTGAACACAAAATTATACCTAAGGGATTAAATCTCATCAACATTCAATGAAATAATTAAGGGACTTTAGAGGACAGAAGGTGAGAAGTATCTCTTGGCTATATATGTGCAAGGGCCTTCTCCTATTGTCCTTAAAGTCTGAGCCAACTCTCCCTAGGGAATTGGTATATACAAGGAAAGAGTGTGCCCCCATTTAGGGGAATGTTTTGTAACTATCATCCTTCCTATTCAAAACACATTTTCTAAAAGCCAATAAAATTCTACTGTTTGGTTGATAATGGGGAGCACAATAACGGCAGCTCATGGGCAAAGGTACTAGAAAGCTTGCCCTTCAGAGTAACCACTACAAGCCTGATGGGAGTAGCCCTCAGTCACTCTCTTGAGACATGGCCTGTCAATGTGAATGTAAGTGAAGGCAGCTAAGTGGTGCAGTGAATAGAGTTCTGAGCCTGTTAGGAAGACCTGAGTTCAAATTTTACCTCAAATATTTACTACCTGTGTGACTCTGGGCAAATATCTTAATCTCTGTTTGCCTTAGGTTCCTTAACAGTAAAATCGGAATAATGATGGCACCTCTCTGCAAAGATTATTATAAAGATCATATGAGAATATTTGTAAAACACTTAGCTCATTAGCTGTCATGTAGGATTTTTAATGTATTTTTTATAATTTTTATATATTTTATATATTTATTATATGCCTGGCACATAATAACAATTTAATAAATGGTAGCTTCCTTCCTAAAGTAAGAGAGCCTAGGGGCAGCTAGGTGGCACAGTAAATAGAGCACTGGCCCTGGAGTCAGGAGGACTTGAGATCAAATCTAGCCTCAGACACTTAACACTTACTAGCCATGTGACCTTGGGTAAGTCACTTAACCCCAATTGCCCTGCCTTCCTGCCTCTAAAAAGACGAGAGAGAGAGAGAGAGAGAGACAGAGAGAGACAGACAGAGAGAGACAGACAGAAACAGAGATAGAGAGACAGAGAGAGACACAGAGAGAGAGAGACAGAGACAGAGAGAGACAGAGACAGAGAGAGAGCCCAGATTTGATGTTGTACTATGTCTGTCCCCAGACAGTAATCCAAACTGTCTAGAGCAGAGACTTAAACATTTTATGCCCTGGACTCCTTATATATCACTTCTCTGAATAATGTTTTGTAAATGCGTAAAATAAAATATATAGGATTACAAAGGAACCCAATTATATTGAAAGACAGTCACTAAAATACTAAAATAAACATACAAACAAGTTTATGGAACATTAATTAAGAACTCCTCCAGAGTTATGATATCCTACCTCCCAACTTTGTCCAACAGAGTGTCTCAGCACCCTTAGAGGGGAGTAGAGATTCAAATACAATAGTCCTTAAGGTCTACTTGAGCATCCCAAGAGTTCATAAGGCTCACAATGGAATGGTTCCCATTTATATTTTAAAATGTAAAACTTCCCCTAAAGATTATTCAGTATTTCATTGCCTTTGTATTATATCAAGATATGTGGAACAAGTCAAAAATGAAGTTAACATTCACTGGTTGCTGGAATACAGAGTCAGGTTAGCCCAGCCTCATGACAGAAATCACTATAAATGATATAATTATGGTACAGATGCCAGAAACTAGGTTATTGTCAAACATAAGTGGAATTATAACTGTAGAAAATTGCCCTGTCTCTTCATGAGATGGGAAATTGCCAATGATAGTTCTATTTGAGAAAAGAGAATCTAGGAAGAATCTTCTTGAAGATAAATATACATGTTAGCCTGTCCCTTTAAGCTGTACACAAGGGGCAATGACTTAGAAGACTTGAATGAGGAGACCAACTTGCTGAGCAGGAAGGTTCACCCAACATCCCATAAGCTCCTGGAGTCTTCCCTGATCTTGTACTGAAGCAATTTTTGTGGGAAGGAGAACACAGAAGTCCATCATAATGTTTATTGGTACTCCTGATTTTACCATAACACCAGTACTGTGATGGATCTTTCACAATCCTCCTTCCCACAAAACCTGTTCTAGTCCAAAGTCAAGGGTAGACTCAAAATCTTTGGGGAATAGAACGGACATTCCCATGATCACAGAGAGGTACTCTTCCCCAAGCCTTCTGAATTACTGCTCCATGTTGGATGTATAACATATAACTCTTACGCTATGCTACAGTGAACGTTACTGAATAAAACATGCCCTGAAGGAGACCAGAAAAGTATTGTCTTGGTTCTTCCTGAACTAAATAAATTTGACCCAAGTAGAATTCCATTTTGGGAATTGGCAGATGTCAAGGAGTTGTTTACAACTTTTCTCTGGTATTGAGTTATCTCTAGAAAAAGTAGGATTCTAAAAGAGGAAAAAATGATATAGTACTTTGTGTCAGAATAAACAACTGTTCTGCAATAAACCCCAAGAAGGCTACTGCAGAAATTGCTTCATTTAAAAAGCACTCAGTAGATATAGGTAAGAAATGACTTTTGAAGATCAATCACATAAACATTATCATTAGATATAATAAATGGAGCATCATATATGATGTAAGATATAATGTAATATAATTGATAGAATACTTTATATGTTATGTAGGAAGGGAAAGGAATAGGCATTTAAGAATCTACTGTGTGCAAGTTACTGTGCTAAGTGCTTTACAATTGGTCTCATTTAATATTACATTATGTTGTTATATTTTGTTATAGTGTTATATTGAGTTGTGTTTTTATGTTTGTCACATTATACTAGGTTGCCTATACATTGTTACTTTGCATTGTTATCTTGGTATTTGGGGTTATGTTACATTGCATCACTAGACTTCAGTATCTTTCTCTGTAAAATAAGGGAGTTCGATCAATTGATTTCTAAGGTCTCTTCCAGCTCTAAATCTGCTTGTATAATTACTACTTTTTATTCAAGTTAGGTTCTTCTTTCTGATACCTTCTCAGTTCTGTCTCCTCTTATAATCAGACACACTATTAGATGCTTCTCTTTGTCCAATATCTATGTGGCTAAATGTTATATTATGCAATTAGTTTCTCCCGGGAAAATCAGAATTTGCTTCTTTACTTCTTTGCTAAGAAGCACCAGATACTTAAATGCATTTCTTCCTTTTCTTATAGGTAGCTATATAAAACCAGAGGAAAGATTGTCTCCCAAGAAAGTCTAAACAAAAGAGAGGATGAGCTGCTAAAATCCTATAATTGAAGGATTACTTATGTGAAGACACAAAATAAGTATCTGTATAAATGCATATACACAGATGATCAATTTCAATGGGGTTTTGGTGAGATTAGCCTTTTTTCGGAATTGTTATACCATCTCATCATATAGAATGTAGATTGCCTATTGGTGCTTCCTAGAGAGGTCAGAGGGCATCCTCTGGGCAATCCAAATAACTTTGAAAGACATTAAACTCTGAGCAATGCAATAATAAACTATGCATCTAGAGGGCTGAATATGAATCAAAACTCCTACCTCTTACCAAGGAATCAGTGCACTTAATATGCAGAATGAAATATATTTTTGGATATGACCAACATGAAGGTTTCTTTTCTTGGTCTATGCATAATTATTATGAGGGATTTATTTTAAATTTGTTATGCTTTAATTGAGTGACCAATGGAAGAGAAAGAGAATACAGGGTTGTACAAATTAGGAAAGAAGGAAGGATGAAAGGAGAGAGGGAAGGAAGGAAGGAAGGAAGGAAGGAAGGAAGGAAGGAAGGAAGGAAGGAAGGAAGGAAGGGTTTGTAAGAATAAAAAAGCTAGAAAAAAAATCAGGTCTTCCATACCTCCCTGATTATGAAGAGTTAAGTCTCAGCATCCTGGAGATGATTTCACTGCCTTGGGTTTTTGTAGATAAAAGTCATCCCTATAAATTTGACCTATATGAAGGAATAGACAGATCTTCCAGAAACTGAACTATCAAGAGATAGATGAGCTCAGATCAGAGATCAGGAGTGTGGAAATGGACTTTGGAACCTGAGGAGAAGAGGAATTCACATGATCAGACAGCTCCCTCACCCCCATCAAACTCAAAGATTGTGACAACCCAAGTCAAAGGTAGATCAGAGGAGTGTGGATCCCTAATACTTAGAGTAAGAGCAGGTGGCAAAAACTCAAGGAGATTTGGTGATAGTTACATTTATGATGTGCACACACATACACACACACATACAAATATGTAAACTTATTACCTCATTCATTCCAGAGCTACTGCCTCTTTTAATGAAGCCTAGGCAGTATTATCTTCTTTGGATATTTGTTAACTGCTAACTCATACTGGACTTCCACCCCACTAAAACACCAGTTTCCTTTTTTAAAAAATGCTTTTTCTGGGGCGGCTAGGTGGTGCAGTGAATAGAGCGCCGGCCCTGGAGTCAGAAGGACCTGAGTTCGGAGCCGGCCTCCGACACTTAATCGACACAAACAAAAACCTAGCCGTGTAACCTTGGGCAAGTTACTTAACCCCAATTGCCCTAAAGGGGTGGCTGGGTGGCGCAGTGAGTAAGAGCGCCGGCCTCGGAGTTGGGATGACCCGAGATCAGATCCAGCCTCAGAAAATGAGCACCCACACATAAATAATGACTGGCCGTGTAGCCTTGGGCAGGTTACTTAACCCCAATTGCTTTAAAAAAAATGCTTTTTCCCATATTCCCCCATCCTGTGTTTCTGAAGCTTTTTTTAAAAATAGAAGTCTGACAATCTGCATTCATTCCCATTAAATTTCATCTTATCCAATTAAGACTTTAAAATTCTTTTAGATTCTTGGCCTAGTAATCTATCGTGATTGATGTCTATCTTCCATCTTTCAGAATCCTTAACGAAGATTTAATTCAGTTTTCCCCTCCCAATGGAGAACCTTTTTTCTGATCCCCCTTTTTGCTAGTGGTATCTCACTCAACAAAATAAGAATAAATTTTTCTATTTGTTTGAACATTGTATGCTCTAAAAGCATGAATGTTCCTTAAAAGAAGGGATGGTTTTCCATTTGTCTTTGTATCCCAAGAACAGTGCTTTTGCCCATAGTAAGTGCTTAGTAAATGCTTACCAAATTGAACTTAACAGCATTAAATTACTACTGTGTTGAAAACATTGAGTCCTGGAAGTAAAATGACAGATATGATAGCTCTTCCTCTCAAGAATGGTAAGATCTAATGAAGGGCAATATAACCTATGCAAGGAAAAGAGAGGTTTTTTTAAAAGGTAGGAATGCTCAAGCAAAGTACCCTGAGGAACTTAGGAAAGAGTTCACTTATACTTATAAACCAAGGCATCATGGAAACTCTGATATCTATGTGAAGCCTAGAAGGATAATAGGAAACACTGGATTAAAGCAGATGAGAGCTGAGACATCAGAAATTCTAATGTCATATAAATAAAGAGACACCATCCAAATTCCAAGAATTCTCAAGTAATTGTTCTTAATAAACCTTTATTATTTCCTGAAACATGCTTCTAAAAAATAAATGTGTAAAGTAATGCCTGAGAGTGCTAGAGGGTTAACAAAGCACCACCAAATTACTATGGAAAATGAGGCTCTTACTGTTCTTTCTTCTTGCTCAGAGTGAATTATGAATTGGCTGACCTGCACTAGTACAGCCTTCATCTAAAAAGATGGCAAAAGAACATGGGAATAAATCAGCTGTCCCCCGAGGACATGGGACAGAGATGAAAACTTGCTGACTTCTTTGAGTTCTCCCAAAATGACAAAGAGGACAGGGAAGTTAAAAAGAGCCAAGGCTGATATTAGATAATAAAAATGTCGGTTCCAAGTTTTAGGCCAAAATAGCAAAAAACAAAACTGGTATATGAAGATGATCTGTTGTGATGGTGTGTGTTACTTATAATGCTTGAGGTTGTACAGGAGACACTATAGAGGCTAATTAATCACATTTCAGCATTATGCCTGCCACTAAGTAAACCATGTTACCTTTTTATGGAAACATAGATCTAATATTCAGGGTCTTTGGAGACACAGATAACAGAGAGAAGCAGATATATGGCATGTAATCCACTCTAATATATTTTCCACAGAAATATAACTATTTATTAAATCCACAGTTCATATTTTCACTAATCTTTAGTTTATACCAGTAACAATGTGAAAAATAAGTTAGAAGAAAGCTCAGGACAATTCTAAATAGATAAATAAAATTATCATTAAATTTAACTATCACCAAATTTCCTTATTTAAATATTGAGTTCCATTTACCTCCAACCTGTGCCAAGAATTTTTTTTTTCTCACTACTCCCTACCTAATGTTTTCTCTAGCATAACTCCACTGTTCTCTTAAAGGGGGAAACTTTATTTACTACCTTAAGAATCCAGTTAACTGTGAATTCCATGATATGATTGTTTTGGCTAGCCAGAAGAAGAAGCCTGGCTTCAAACAAAATTTCATCAAGCAAAAATTGTACTTTTTACATGCAAAGCTTTAATTTCCTCAAGCAATATCCTTTCTTTGACAGTTGTTCTGAACCTATGAATTCTATAATCCAGTTTATCTTCAATTCAACTTCCAAAGAGATCTTCCTAAATAAAGTGTAGGTTTAACCTGACAATAAAATCTATGGTTTCCTGCCACCTTGAGTATAAAGTCCTCCATTTGACTTTTAAAGGTTTTCATAACACATCTCCTTCCTATATTGTCAGTATCCTCACACTTTTCTCTAGTCCACACATGCTACAATCCAAGGACACAGCCCTGCTGTTGTTCCTTGAACAAGACTCTCCATTTCCCATATCTGAGCTTTTTCATTGACTTCCCCCATAACTGGAATCCTCTCCTTCCTTAACTCCATTCCCTAACTTCCTTGGTTTTCTTCAAGTTTCAGCTAAATTGTTTTTCTTTTTTAAAAAATTATTTTATTTTCAATGCATAGAACAAAACAAACATTTCCATAACACTGTACAATAAAAAATATGACTGAACATGGAACTACAAATCTACCATGTATAACTTGCTATTCCCTCCAAATACTCAACACAGTTATCATGTAAATTTCTCAGTCACCCAAATTTGTTCTTGAAACAAATATTGCTGTTATTGTATACATGTTCTCTTGGTTCTGCTCATTTAGCTTTTCATCATTTTGTGCAAGTTTTTCCATGCTTTTCTAAGGTCGTTAAGTTCATTGCTTCTTATAGCATGGTAGTATTCCATCACAAACATTCAGCCATTCCCCCGATTGATGTGAATCCCTGCAGTTTTCAATTCTTTGCCACCACAAAGAGAGCTACTATACATATCTCATTCAGATTCAAATTTATAATTACTATTTGTGAATTCCCCTCCATCTAATTTTTAATCATCATTTTCTTTCTCAGTCTCTTTTTACCCTATCCCAGTTACCTTATTTTGTCTTCCCACCCTCCCACCCCCTACTTCACCCACCCCACCAAAAGTACCCTCCCCATTTCTTCCCCAAATACTCCCAATCTCAGTCTAAAAATTCTTCTTTCTGAAAGAAAACTTTCCTGGTTCTCCTGAGTGCTAGTTTTTTTTTCCCTGTGAGAAAATCTTTTATCCATTCTGTTTCTTTTAGGTATTGAGTTCTATAATGTTCTTATGCCTTATCATAATGTGAGGTCCTTGAGGGCAAGGACTGATTTTTTTTACTTTATTTTATCTCTAAATCAGTATATTTTCTGGCCCCTAATAAGGATTTAATCAATATTTACTGACTGACTGACTAATAACGGAACATGATTCCAACCTATTAGTAAGGAAGTCATAGAATAGATATGCAACATGAAACATACACTTTCAGAACTGGCCAATGCATTGCTTTATTTTGCAGGACTCTACTTTATTACAAAGGAGGTTTTCTCTTCTGGTCAGGGAAAGAGAATGTATGTTGGGGTGGGTGGTTTGGGGGGATGTTTGTGTGTGTGTGTGTGTGTGTGTGTGTGTGTGTGTGTGTGTGTGTGTGTGTGTGTAAGCAAATGTATATGGGTAGGTGATGGATAGCAATAAAGTTGAGGGAAAAGGGAGAACAAAATTCTTTTGAAGCAAAGAAAACATCAGTGGAAAATTCATAAGGGGGCTAACTATACTATTACCTTACAGTTTGAAGGGTATCCCTGAAGGGTCAAGTGCATCTTCTAATTCTATAGATCATATTCCCCATTCTAGTATGTTCCTATCACTATTAGCCTGCAATGATTAGGGTCCCTGTTCTATTTAACCAATTAAAATCAGTTTTTACAAAAGTATATTTACTTTAGAGATAGAGCAAGTGCCAAAATTCAAACATTTTCTCCAAACACTTGATAGTGGGAAAGTGGGTTCAAAGTTAATTTTTTTTCTGTACAACATTTGTCCCAACAATTTATTTCCAGATTCAGGATAGCCAAAACAAAGGTGTGATATATAACAAAATATACACAAAAGCTTTCTGTGGCATAGCAAAAAATAAAAAAAGATGTTTATCAATCAAAAAGTGAAGAATTAATTTTAAAATCATACAAACAAATTTTGAATTATATTAATATTATAAAACTCGTTAAAACTCATTAAAGTATTAATATTATAAAACATTTTAAAAATCTGATATGTAATGGAATATTATTGTGAAGCAAGAAATGGTCAACACAAGGATTTCAGAAAAAACATATTAAGATTTAGATAAAAAGATGCCAAGTCAAATAAAGCAGAACCAAAATAACAATACAATGACAAAGCAAAGGAAATTAAAAGATCACTAAAACAAAAGTTCCTAGAGACCATATATAATGAAACATGTTTCCCTCTACATAGAGAGATAGGGGTCTATTTGATGAGAACACTCTATATGGGATCCAATATGTCATTGTGTTAGAAGTATTTTCTTAATCTTTTTTCTTTATCAGAAGGTGGGATTCAATGATGGGTAGGAGGTGGTAGGAAGCAGTATAGTATCCTAGAAACAACTGTGATGCAAAGACAAAATATCACCAAAAACATATTTTTAAAAATCACTTTCAAATTTGTAGACAATGCCTTATGCTCCAGGGAGTGTGTAAGTTAAAGTGATAGCCTAAGGTTTTAGAAGGAAAAACAAGCACACATACTATGGGATATGACACAATAGCAAATGCAAAAGAAGAACCCAACTCAATCACAATCAAGAAGTTCAGTTTACATTAGGTCAAATGCTTAATTCTGTTAGGAGATCATGTAAATAAACAAACAATGAAGAAAGAATTGTGTGTGTGTGTATATATATATATATATATATATATATATATATACATATATATACATATATGTATATATATACACATATATATACACACAATTGCTACATATATATATATATATATGTAGCAATAAATTATATAAATACTTGTAGTAATGATCTCTCCTTGTAATTAAAAAAAGGTAAAGTCCTTTAAATATCTTTGGTAGAGGGTGACACAAAAAAAAATTTTATTAAAAAATTTTTCTTAAAAACACCTTTCTTGGGGTGACTAGGTGGCACAATGAGTAGAGCGTTGGCCCTGGAGTCAGAAGGACCTGAGTTCGGATCCGGCCTCAGACACTTAATGCACATACAAACAAAAACCTAGCTGTGTGACCTTGGGCAAGTTACTTAACCCCAACTGCCCTCTGAAAAAGCAAAAAAAAACAAAAACAAAAACAAAAAAACACCTTTCTTTTTTTTACCAACCTCTTTGTGAGAGACCAATAAGAAGACAAGAATCATTCTGGTCCCTCATAAATCCCCAAGGCTTTCCAAATATACTTTGAAAACCACTACACTATGGAATTAGTAGTAATTCAAATATGTATTTAACAAAGAATTTAAAACAGAGTATGGAGGGGTCGAGCCAAGATGACACAGTAAAAGTAGGAACTGGATTGAGCTCCCACTCCAACCACTTCCAATACCAGTAAAACAAAAATGACTAAACAAATTTTAGAGCTTTAGAACCCACAAAGAGACAGAGAGAAACATACCTTCTGCTGAAGGCAACCTGGCAGGCCAACAGGAAGGGTCTATCACACTGAGCTGGGAGCCAATTACAGCCCCATGTGACCTGGGGTGACACAAACAGTGGCCCAGACTGGCCAAAGCAGACTTCAGGAGAGTGAATCACCAGCAGCTGTGGCAGTTTCCAGACTTCTCAAACCAAAAGTGCCAAAGAGAAAGTAAAACGTCAGTGGGGAACTCTATTGGAACTAAGTGTTAGAAGAGCATGGTCTAGACCCTGCCCTGGTGAGAGGTGGTAGGGGCACTGGGGCTGTAGCTGCTGCCATATGGCAATCTCTGGAGCTCCTGCCCTGCATATCTTTGGGGGACAAAGCGACCATTCATTGCCGTTGCTTTGACCTACTTGGATCTGGGTCTCAGTCTCTGGTGGTGGTCCTGCGGTGAGGAACACCAGTGTGCCAGAGTTTATGGTAGCTTTAGAGAGGGCACCTTCCTCAGACCTTTGAGAACAATTCTGACAACAACTGGGAAAACCCCAGCAATTTGGAACACAGCTCTCTCCATTCTGGAAGCAAAGTTCTAGCATGGCAAAGAGGCCAAAAGTCAAGTAATTGGCTGGCAAGGTGAACAAACAAAGGACGTGCAATCAGACAACAGAATATTTTTGGGGGGACAAAGAAGATCAAAACATGGACCTAGAAGAAGACAAAAAAATCAAAACTCCTGCATCAAAAACTTCCAAGAAATATATGAACTGGTTACAGGCCATGGAGAAGCTTAAGAAGAATTTTGAAAATCAACTAAGAGAAGTGGAGGAAAAATTGGGAAGATAAATGAGAATGAAGCAAGTAAATCAAGAAAAGCAAGTCAATAGCCTGTCTGAAGAAAATAAGACCTTAAAAACTAGGATAACTCAAACAGCAAAAGAGGCCCAAAAAGCCAATGAGGAGAATAATGGCTTAAAAACCAAATCAGCCAAATGGAAAAGGAATTTCAATAACTCACTAAAGAGAATAATAATTCCTTCAAAATTATATTGGAATAAATAGAATCTAATGACTTTACGAGAAATCAAGATACTATAAAACAGATCCAAACAAATGAAAAAATACAAGGCCATGTAAAATATCTCATTGGAAAAACCACTGACCTGGAAAACAGATCCAGGAGAGAAAATTTAAAAATTATTGGGCTACCTGAAAGCCATGACCAGAAAAAGAGTGTAGAAATCATACTTCAAGAGATTCTCAAAGAAAATTACCCTGATATTCATGAACCAGAGGGCAAAATAGACATTGAAAGTATTCACTGATTGCCTTTTGAAAAAAATCCCAAAAATAAACTCCTAGGAATATCATAGCCAGATTCCAGAGTTCCCAGGTCAAGAAGAAAATATCACAAGCAGTCAGGAAGAAACAATTTGAGTATTGTGGAAACAATCAGGATAACACAAAATCTAGCAGTTTCTACATTGAGGGATTGGAGGGCTTTGAATATGATATTCTAGAGGTCAAAGGAGCTAGGATTAAAACCAAGAATCACTTACCCAGCAAAACAAAGTATAATGTTTGAGGGGAAAATATGGTCATTTGATGAAATAGAAGACTTTCAAGCATTCTTGATGAAAAACCAGAGCTAAACAGACAATTTGACTTTCAAATACAAAAAGCAAGAGAAGCATGAGAAAGTAAACAGGAAAAAGAAATCAGGAACTTATTAAAATTGAACTATTTATATTCCTACATGTAAAAACAATCATTGTAACTCATGACACTTTTTCTCAGTATGAGGATAGTTGAAGGAAATATATATCTGTATGTATAGGAGGGTGTATGTGTATATAAATATATATGTGAGTGTGTGTATATGTGTGTACATGTATACATAGACAGAGGGAATGGGATGAGTTGAATATAAAGGGATGATATCTAAAAATAAAATTAAGAGGTGAGAGAGGAATATATTGGGAGAAGGAGAAAGGGAAAGATATAATAGGGTAAACTATCTCATATAAAAGATACAAGAAAAAACTGTTAGAATGGAGGGGAAGAGCAGGAAGGTTAAAGGGAATGGGTCAACCTTACTCTCATTGGATTTCATTTAAGGAGGGAATAATTGACACACTCAAGTGGGTATCTGACCCTACAGGAAAGTATTTGGGAAGGAGACAAGAGGGTAGATGATAGAAGGGAGGGCAGACTTGGGGAGAGGGTAGTTAGAAGCAAACACTTTTTGGGGGAGGGTAATTGGGGTTAAGTGACTTTCTCAAGGTCACATGGATGGTAAGTGTTAAGTGTCTGAGACTGGATTTGAACTCAGGTCCTTCTGACTCCAGGGCCAGTGCTCTATTCACTGTGCCACTTAGCTGCCCCTGAAGCAAACACTTTTGAAAAGGGACAGGGTCAAAGGAGAAAAATTGAATAAGTGGGGGATGGGATAGGATGAAGGGAAATACAGTTAATATTTCGTAGTATAACTATTATGGAAACATTTCGCATAGCTACACCTGTACAACCTATATTGAATTGCCTGTCTTCCCAGTGGAGGTGAGTGTGGAGGGAAGAAGGGAAAGAATCTGGAAATCAAAGTTCTAAAAACAAATGTTTAAAAAATTGTTTTTACCTACAACTAAGAAATAAGATATGCGGGTACTGGGTTATAGAGATCCATCTTGCCATACTAGAAAGTTGGGGGTGGGGGTAGGGAAGGATATAAGAGAAAAAAATTGGGGAAAGGTGTATTCCATAGGGTTGCCATATTGGGTTGGGGTAGGGGAAAGACGGGGAGAAAATTTGTAACTCAAAATCTTGTTGTGAAAATGAATGTTGAAAACTAAAAATAAATAAATAATATCTTTTTATAAAACAAAGAATTGAACAAACATTTAAGTGTCTACTATCTGAAAGGTGATTGTTATATTATATGTAGAACTTCAACAGCAGTACAACTAAAATATATACAGTAATTTGAATCTGACTGAAAGAGAGATTATACACACCAATAAAATCCTAAACCTTTGATCTCCTGATATATGTGTAACACACCAGGAATACAATAATAAATAGCAAACAGTCTCTGCTTTTAAAGAACTTTTATTCTACTAGAAGGACGCAAATCCTTAACAGCATAAATTATATTAAAAAGGGAGTTTTAACAATTAAGTTTAGATGGTAGAAAGTGACCAAGAAAGGACTACTATGGAAGTAGAATCTGAGGGAGGAAGTTAAGGGCTGTAAGACACAGAAGTATGGGGAGGGGATAAACTGGGCAAAGGCATAGATTAGGGAAGACATATTGAATTCATAGAAATTGATGAGAATATAGTTTGCATGAAAGATTGTGATGTGGAATAAGCATGAAAAAATAAGATTCCAACAGATAGCAATGGTTTGGGGAATAGGAATAAGTAAATTTAGGAGTTTCTACCCAAAAATTACACTAACTGTGCCTTAAGGATGCTATTCTAGTGGTGGGGGGAAGTAGTTGAATTCCTCTAAAACATTAATTTAGCTCCACATATAAAAGAGAATGTAGGTTATTCCCATTCAACCCCCTAAACTGCTGTACACATACACACAACCATTCAGTAAACTACAATAGCTCCTAATGACTTCAAAGACCGAATCTAAAATCTTCAAAGCCTTCATAACCTGACTACCTCCTATCTTTCTCCTCATATAATTATACTTTATATCCCTCTTCATACTCTGCAATCAAATGACACTGACCTCCTTGCTATTTTTCACACAAGACATTCCATCTCTTGACTGATATTTGACCTATGTTTCACTAGAGCTTAGTACAGTGGCTGGCACCCAGTAAATGCTTAATAAATATTTGCTGACAGACTAAATGAGGATAATCTAAGCACCTCTGAAGATAAATCTATGGCCTCTGAAAGGGGTTTTAAGTTGGAAGACCATCTAATGGAAATTCCCACAACTCGGTACAGGAGCAAGTACAACAATCTTGGACCTTGGAGTCAAACATGCACTTCACCTTTGATATCTACTTCCTCATGACCTTGGGCAACTCACAGTGTGTCTGTGTATCTATGAGCTTACTCATCTATAAAATGTGGGGATGAACTATTTGACCTCTGAGGTTCTTTCTATCCCTAGATCCAGGATCTACAATTCTGAATTCTTCTCCTCTGCTAATCTCTCTAAGCCTGTTTTCTCACATGTAATATGAAAGAAATCATGCTCACTCTACTTACCACACAGAGTTGACTTGAGAAAAGTATAACAGTAAGGCATGTAATAAAAGTTGATCCCGGTCTCGGATTCATCTAGGGGAGAAAGAAATATGAACATAAAAATTTGCCCACTACCTCAAAAACACTGAAACTTTGGGACTAGGGAACTGATACAGATAACCATAGATGACTACTAAAGGTAGCAATACAATAGTGGACATGGAACTAGGAAGACCTGGGTTCAAATCCAGCCTAAGATTCCTAATAATCTTTACTAATTCTGCCTGCACAACTAATCTAAAAGACTCCTCTTCTCTATGTAACCAATTACACAATGCCTGTGCTTGTTCAGTCAGCAATTGTAAGAATGAGGTTCATTGGGGCAGCTAGGTGGCACAGTGAAGAAGAGCACTGGCCCCAGAGTCAGGAGGACCTAGGATCCATTCCAGCATCACAAAAGTAATACCCACACATAAATAAATAACTATCCGTGTAACCCTGAGCAAGTTACTTAACCCCAAATGCTTATAAAAAAAAGAATGAGGTTCATTGCCCAGTCTTTCCACTATGCTGTTATCATTTTATATTTAATAAGAACTTTTATCAAAAAGCAAATCATGCCTCAGAGTTCACCCTCTCATATACAATCCTTTTTCTTTATATATTGAAATATCAATGACTTATTTCTTTTTTTCCCAAATGTTTTATTAAATTCTAGTTTACATCATTCATTTCTGCCAGAATTTGAATTACAATTTTTTATCCATTTTCCCTATGCCCCACCCCAGAATAGCAGTCCCACATGATATCCCCTCATCCAATCTGCTTTCTCTGATATCTTCTCCCATACCCCCCTTCGACTTTTTCAACAGGGCAAGGTGAATCTCTGTGCCCCAATGTCTATATATATTATTTCCCAATTATATGTAAAATAGTATTAATAATAGAATTTATATATTTTTACACATTTGATTTTAAAACTTTGAATTCCAGATTAATTCCCTTCCTCCCTTGTCATCCACCATTACTGGGAAGATAAGCAATTCAGTATATGTTGTGCATGTGTAGCTATACAAAACATTACCATAGTAAATACATTGTAAAAGACTATATTAACCTCCCTCCTTTCCCACATCCCACTTGTTCTATTCCATACTTTGATCCTATCCCTTTTCACAAGTGGGTGCTTCCAACTTCCCTCCCCCACCCTTCCCTACTCCCTTCCCTTCCATCATCCCCCATCACATCCCCTTTCCCCCTACTCTCCTGTAGGGTTAGATATCCTATTTAGTATGTATATCACTCTCTCCCTGAGCCAAATTCAATGAGAATAAGGTGTTGCCTTTTTGCCTTCCTGTTCTTCCCCTCCCTTGTAACCATTTTTCCTTGCTTCTTCTATATGAGAGAGTTTACCCCATTCTGTCTCTCCCTATCTCCTCTCATTATATTCCCCTCTCACCTCTTAATTTCACCTTTTAAGTAACATCCCTTCCTATTAAATTTGACCTGTGTCCTCTATCTGTGTATACCTGTAAACAGATGTACACACATTCACATATGTATTCATATGCCCATATACCCTTCTTCAACTATTTTCATACTGAGAAAAGTTTCATCAGTTACAATTATTGTTTTTCCATGTAGGAATGTATATAGTTCAAAGTTGATAAGTTGATTATGGTTTCTTTTCCTTGATTACCTTCTCAAGCATCTCTTGCTTCTTGTGTATGAATGTCCAATTTTCTATTCAACTCTGGTTTTTTCATCAAGAATGTTTGAAAGTCCTCTATTCCACTGAATGACCATATTTTCCCCAAAAACATCATACTCAGTTTTGCTGGGTAGGTGATTCTTGGTTTTAATCTGAGCTCCTTTACTGTCCAGAATATCATATTCCAAGCCCTTCAAGCCCTCGAGGTAGAAGCTGCCAAATTCTGTGTTATCCTGATTGCATTTCCACAGTATTCAAATTGTTTCTTCCTGGCTGCTTGTAATATTTTCTCCTTGATCTGGGAATTCTGGATCCTGGCTATAATATTCCTAGGAGTTTTCTTTTGGGGATCTTTTTCAGGAGGTGATGAGTGGATTCTTTCAACCTCTATTTTGCCCTCTAGTTCTAAAACATTAGGGCAATTTTCCTGGAGAATTTCTTGGAAGATGATTTCTAGGTTCTTTCTTTGATCGTGGTTTTCAGGTAGTCCAAAAATTTTTTAATTGTCTTTCCTGGGTCTATTTTCCAGGTCAGTGGTTTTGTGGTTTTTCCAATGAGATATTTCACATTGCTTTCTATTCTTTCAATTGCTTGGATCTGCTTAAAAACATCTTAATTTCTCATAAAGTCACTAGCTCCAATTTGCTCCAGTCTAATTCTGAAGGAATGATTCTTAATGAGCTTTTGAGATTCTTTTTTCATCTGGCAAATTCAGCTTTTTAAGGCATTCTTCTCCTCATTGCCTTTTTGAGCCTCTTTTGCCATTTGTGTTAGACTATTTTTAAGGTGTTATTTTCCCCAGTCAGGCTGTTGACTCTCATTTCATGATTTTCTTGCATCTTTCTCATTTCTCTTCCCAATTTTTCCTCCATTTCTCTTATCTGCTTCTTAAGGTCCTCTATGGCCTGTAAGCAGCTCATATTTTCATTTGGGGCTTTTGGTGCAGGAGTTTAGGTCTCCCAGTCCTCCTCCTGTTCCATACTTCGATACTCTTTGCCCCCATAATAGGAGTCTAATGTTGAATTTTCTGTTTATTTCGTTTCCTTTGCCTAGGCATGTTGCCACTTAATTACTTGACTTTTGGTTTTGTTGCCACAGTAGGACTCTGCCACCAGCCAGTGGAGCTTCCATCCCAAATGCTGGGTTTTTCTCAGCTGCTGGAGGTATTGGTTGGCTGCCCTCTCTGAAGCGCCCACACATTCTTGCAAGCTGGTCACACACTCCAAGACCTTCACTGCAGACCACAATCCATATCCAAGAAGGTTAAAGCAAGAGCAATTACCCCCAAGACTGATTGCCTCATCCCCCTAAAGATTGCAGGACAGGAACTGAAGCTGCCATGTGTGTCCTCAGCTGTGCTGAAGCTTCTCAGAAGCTTCTTGCCCCCAGGGAAGGAGGCTATGTGCTGTGCCAACTACTGAGTCCCAAAGTCCATACTGCACCAACCTCTCACTTTGTCCATGGCATCTATGTGTTGGTAATTCTGGAAACACCACAACTGCTGGTATTTTGGAGTCTTTACAGCTGGCTGCTGGTCTGGCCGCCTTGGGGCTAAAACCTCTGACTCATGGGCTTGGCTCCCAGAGAGCTGTGCTTGCCACTCCCTGCCGGACTGCAAGGCTGTCCTCAGTGGGAGGTTAGCTTCTCTGTGTCATTTTGTGGGTTCTGGAGCTCCAGAGGTTGTTTAGAGTCCCCTTTTACATGAATTTGGAAATTGTGGGAGCTGGAGCTGCTCAAAAGAGATGTTTCTACTTCACCATCTTGACTCTGCCCCCCAACTTGTTTCTTTATGCACAATAAAAATATTATTTTAAAAATAAGATTGCAAACATAAACATTGTTCCTCTCCCACTTATCCTGTGACCTAACTTCTCTTGCACTCAAATAATTATTTTTCAGTTCTCTTAGTACATGACAAAAGAGCATCATACAATGGAAAGAACACTGGATTTGCAGTCAGAGAATCTAAGTTCAAATTTTACTTCTGACTATTATTACTTTTGTGACCTTGGCCAAGTCATCTAGTCTTCTTCAGTTTCAATCCACTATATTTAAAATAAAAACATTTATCTATATAAAATCTGATGTCACCTCTAGATTTATGATTCTATTTACTTTATTAGCACAGCTAATATTTGACTAAAGAACTTTGAACTTACAGGAGAAATCTAGCTTTATGTAGCTAAACATTGTATAACCCAAAACCATAGGTCATGCTGACCTCAGAAACCCTCTAAGGAAGACCACTATAAGGAATGGTTAGATCTTATCCATGTCTTATTTTGGGTCCACTCAGGTCGTCACTTTCCCAGAAGAGTCTGTTTTTGCTTTGATCAAATTATACTGAATGTTTACATTTACCTGCTTATATACATCTCATGCAACCTTACCTGGAAATTGTTCTTTTCTGGAAATTATCTAACTGCCTATGTCCTAGCTACCCACTTGCTTGTCCTTACAGCCTTATTTGAAGGTTGTATATAATGTGAAACTTAACAGATATTTGAGGTGCAACCACAACTTTTTCTGGTTGTGAAACTGACAATGAATTTCTTTCCAAACATTTTTCAGGCTTTAGGGTTTGTTCTTGACCAACAAACTTCAGCCAAACTTTCTTCAACATTTTCATGATTGTATAATTAATGGCAATGCAGAATTCATATAGTACAGGCTATCCTAAGAGTCCTGTCATAGTTTTAATCTAAGACTTTGGGGACACCCTATATAAGTAAGATACCCTTCCCAGAATGACTTGAAGTCTACATGAAAGGTCAAACTGAGCTCATATTCCAACTGTGGAATTACAATCTGAGCATGCCTCATCACTCATTATTTCGGAACGAGACCATGGTCAGTTAGTTGCAGAAGAGTTCAATGCCTGCCAGAGAACCAAATCACCACTAATTTACCAAACAAGGACATCTTATTGCCACAAGTGTTTAGCATTCTTCACTCCCCTGTCAGCTGTAGCTCTCTGAAACTTGACTTCCCTTCAGATCTCAGTTCAGGTGCCACTTCCTTATAGGAAGCCTTCCCTGAACCCCACAATTGTTAGGTCTCTTTCTTCCTCTTCAAAATATATTTTATTTGTTTGTTTCTTTGTTTATGTTTTTGTATACCTGTCATGTTCTCCTTGTAGATTATAAGTTCCTTGAAGGCAGGGACTACATTATTTTTATCCCTACTACCTCAGGAAAGAAAAGAATTCTTTGTGCATAGTAGGTACCTAGTCTGTGCTTATCCAAAGTTTAGCTGAGTAGCTAGAACATTTCAAGCATTTAGTTTATGTTAATTGATAAAACATTGAAAATGAATTGGAATTGCCTTCACCTAACAATACTTTTAGGCATCAATACAAAAATCAATTACTTTACTAGGATTTAAGAGGAGGAAACAGGAAATGACTACTGAATATGAGTCATTTAATCAAGTGACTAAAACACATCATACATCAACCACTATACAGAGCTCTGCAAGTCTAAAAACCAAAAAGAAACTGTCCCTGACTCCAAAAAGCTTAAATCATAAGGGGTCAGAAAAGTGATCTGAACTAGTCCTCTTTTTATTCTAACTCCTCTGATATTCTCTGTGCTCCTTGAGTGATAACTCATATGTAAGCTGTTTGTTGTTGACACCTCATAAATTTAGGGGGCAAGGAAACTCAGACCTCTTTCCAATTTTGAGTAAGTACTTAGACATTATGTGCTCCCCATTATCCCCTGAAGAGCAGTGAAATTAAGGTGCCTTATTGAATAATAATAATACTCAGCATTTATATAATTCTTTAAGTTTTGCAAGGTGCTTTACAAACATTATTTCATTTGAGCCTGAAAATAATGTGCAGAGGCAGGTGCTACTATTGTACCCATTTTATAGGTAAGGAAGCTGAGGTAGACAGTGGTTAAGTGACTTGCCCAAGGTCACACAACTAGTATGTATATGAAGCTTATTTTAATTCAGTTCTTCCTAACTCTAGGTCTAGTGTTCTATCCACTGAGATTCCTAGATATCTCTTTGATCTTGTAATAGTATCTTCTACAAAGTAAGCTCCAATTATTTTTGGTAATTTTTTTACAGACTCTTCTTTTGATTGCTCTGAATTGACTGCCAGAAAACAAATATTTAGGCCTTATTAGAAACACTATCATTTTTAGTTTGTGGAAATATAATACCTCTCTCTTTACAGGTTCACCCAGGATGCACTGGCTGAATTCACAATAAAGTTGTTTACTTTTTTCCTTCATCTTGTTCCCAACTTTCTCCAAATGTCTTTGACCAAGGGCTTTAGATGTGCCTGCTACGATGCATGATATATAATTAAATTGATGTATAGTAAATAACATGATATATATTAAATAACAGAGAGTACATTATCAAATAGCTAAAGTAATTGCTAAAGTAAAATCAAAGACCTCTCAGCAAGAAGTTTGTTCCTTCAGGGTACAGAAAGGGAGGATTAGCACATGGGAACAATCATTAATACAATAATTAGAGACCCTATTATGCTAAGGCCACATTGACAGAATCAAGCGAAGAACTATGTTCTCCTGATGGTCAAAAAAGAAAAAAAGGAAAGTAAGAGGGAAAAGGGGGGGAAAGCCATTACTGTCACTCCATGCCCTTCCCAATTTTCTTTTTTTTTGGGGGGGGGTTGTTAACAAGCTTACTTTAATCAAACAAACATACATTACCTAGTTCAGGGGGAAAAGGTCAGCACCCCAAACTTCAGAGTTACAGAACTTACAGATCAAACAGACAAGCTTCCAAGCTGTCCACCCATTATATCAATACCAAATCACAGTTACCAGAGAGGGAAGCATCAACATCTGGGTTTTCAAAGCTAGGGGGCTCTCAACAAAGGCTTCCCAGGGTTTCATCTGGTCAAATCACACAACACTTCTCAAAGTGAGCCCCAAAGCAAAGCCTCTCCTCAGGGTTTATATAGCCTTCTCCTGGCTCAGAGAATGTAACAACCTTCTGGACCCACTGCCCAATCACAAAGTATCAAGGTGTGGGCTTCCCTGAGAAACAATCATCCCACCACAGGCTCCAGGTGCACTTAAGCCAGGGGCAGGGAAGATCTTTAAATTTGCATTTCCATTACATTCAGCCCCAAGATCTTTCATGCCCATGGCATACACAATTTACATTTGAATTAGCACTAAATATCTCTTAGGTCACATTTTCCAGGTACATAAGAAAATCACAATATAATCTCAAAATACAATAGTCCAAGTCTTCCACTCATGGGGCAAATGTTAACTCAGTCACTTATCAGTAAAATAAAAAAATAGTCACTCTTAAGTTAACTCAATCAGGTACATCAGTTTTCAAAGTACAAGTCTTCCACTTGTGGGGCAAAGTCTTGATTAACTCAATTAGTCTCTTATCTGTAACAACATCTCAAAGTACAATTAGTCACTTATTCAGTAATGTCTTACTAAGGATGCCCATAGCATAGACAGTTTACATTTCAATTAGCACTAACCATCCCTTAAGTCATATTTTCAGGGTACATCTAAAGTTACCAAAGTGGCCACTGGGTTTTAAACAAAGTACATTGCATTTTCCATCAATTCACAAAATACAAAGCATTATCACATAAAGTTCTCTTGGGAGGAGGGGGGTGTCCTTCACATAACACTGCTCCAGCCCCTGCTTTCAAGTCCAGAGAGGGGGCTGGGCAACAAAACCCAAGTGGGGTCCTTGGGGTCCATGGCACTTCATCCCACCCACCAGTCACAAGTCCATCCTCCCCCTGGGTCCCAAACTGTGGGATGCAGCAAGGAAACACAGTCAGTGCCCCTGCTTTGCCACACAGTCCTTATCTTGTCCTGTGGCTGAACTCCAAACTCCTGGGTTCCTTCTCCTCCAGCAGAAGGCAGCAGCTCCTGGCTTCTCCACAGGTCTCCATGCAGGCAGTTCACCATTCCTGCTCTCAGCTCAGTGAAGTCAGCATGCAGGACATTCTTCTCTCCTGCTCCATGGCTCCACAGAATCACAGCTATCACAACTGGGAAACAGACAATTATCCCAGCCCCCATACTTTCCTTTTACTCAGCAGATCCCATCCTCATCGCCATTTTGTAGCAGCAAGCACCCCAATATCCCCAGGGTGACTGCCAACACAGGTTCTTAGATCTGCTTTTCAAAAGGAAAGCAACTCAAAATGGGTTAACAAGCTTACTTTAATCAAACAAACGTATATTACCTAGTTCAGGGGAAAAAGGTCAGCACCCCAAACTTCAGAGTTACAGAACTTACAGATCAAACAGACAAGCTTCCAAACTGTCCACCCATTATATCAATACCAAATCAGTTACCAGAGAGGGAAGCATCAACATCTGGGTTTTCAAAGCCGGGGGGCTCTCAACAACGGCTTCCCAGGGTCTCATCTGGTCAAATCACACAACACTTCTCAAAGTGAGCCCCCCCTTCCCAATTTTCAAGGCATGTCAGGCTAAAATACATTTATCTTGAATTCCAAAATTGTTTTAGTTTTCTACCTTACCTTGATATTATTTAGTAAAAATAATAAAAGCATTTATGTAGCACTTTAAGGTTTGCAAAGAACTTTACAAATATCTCCTTTGATCCTCAGAATTGTGATAGATTATTTATTAAACCCCTTCTTTATCTTAATCAGTTTGATATGATTCCATCAGGAGAGTTATTCTGATAGTAAACCTCAGACCTGTGAACTACAGTTTCTAAGTTCACTTGCTTAATCATAGGAAGCAAACTAGAGGACCTCTGTCCTTGTTTTTCCTTGTTTTGATGATCAAACCTAGTATGATAGAGGTGACACAATTACATGGAAAGTCCTCCAGCTACCTTTTTTGTCCCTCCATCCCTTGTCATCCCTCTATTGTCCAACATGGGGAGATGACCTTGAGCACTAAGACAATGAGTGATACTGGTTCATGGTCTGCAGCCTACCCTTCTACTAGCCCATTGGCTCATGATGTTTTGATATCTTCTCATTAGCTCAGTCCCATGAACCTCCTCCTGGATTTGGGTAGATCATCTTAGAAGGTCATGATAGGTCTGCTTGCAAGCCTGTTTGGCAACCCATGGCATCCTGTATTTTGTGTAGACACTCCTAGATAGACAATGGCAAGTTCTATCAACCAATAGGATTCTACATTTTTGGTCTATTCCACCTGTAATTTTCTAGGTATCAACTCTATAAAACTAAGGTCCTGGAGGAAATGGGCATTTCATATTATAAGGAGGATCTGAGATCCACTTCATTAGAGAGGACCATGGACCCTTGAATAAAGTGCTACTGGCTTAGAGGTCTGCCTCAGTGACTTTTTCTTTTCTTAATTAATTAATTTATTTTTAGTTTTCAACATTTACTTCCATAATATTCTGAGTTCTACATCCCCCTCCTCCCCTCCCCCTACTGAAGACCTCACACAATCTGAAAATAGTAGGTTCTACATCTACATTCATATTAAACAAACTTCCCATTACTCATGCTGTAAAGAAGAATTAGAACCAATGGGAGCAAACACGAGGAAGAAGAAATAGAACAACAACAAAAAAGAGGGAGGGAAGGAGAGAAGGTGGGGAGAGAGACAGAGAGAGACAGAGAAAGAGAGAAAGAGAGAGAGAGAGAGAGAGAGAGAGAGAGAGAGAGAGAGAGAGAGAGAGCAAATAGTATACTTTGATCTGTATTCAGACTGCATAGCTCTTTTTCTGGATGTGGATAGCATCTTCCATCCTGAGTCTTTTGGAGTTGTCTTAGAACCTTGTATTGCTGAGAGCCAAGTCTATCAAAGTTAGTCATCATGCAATGTGATAGTTGCTGTGTGCTATGTTCTCCTGATTCTGTTCCTTTCACTCAGCATCAGTTTACATAATCTTTCCAGGTTTTTCTAGTCTGCCTGCTCATCATTTCTTATAGGACAATAGTATTCCATTACATTCATATACCACAACTTATTCAGACATTCCCCAATTGATGGGCCTCTGCTCAATTTCCAGTTCTTTGCCAACACAAAAAGAACTACTACAAGTATTTTTGTATATGTGGGTCCTTTTCTCATCTTTATGATCTCTTTGGGATACAGATCTAGGCGTGGTATTGCTGGGTCAAAGAGTATGTACAGTTTCATAGCCCTTTGGGCATAATATCAAATTGTTCTCCAAAATGGTTGGATCAATTCACAACTCCACTAAGAATGCATTAGTGTCCCAATTTTCCCACACCTTCGCCAACATTTATCACTTTCCTGTTTTGTTATGTTAGCCAATCTGATAGGTGTGATGTAATACCTCAGAGCTTTTTTGATTTGCATTTATCTAATCAATAGTTATTTAGAGCACTTTTCTTATGACTTTAGATCAATTTCATTTTTTCCTTTGAAAACTACTGTTCAAACCAAGATCAAGAGGGAGGTGGGAAATTGGGAATTTTTACAACTTATGTCTCTGATAAAGGACTCATTTCTAAAATATACAGAGAATTGAGTCAAATCTATAAGAATACAAGTCATTCCCCAATTGATAAATGGTCAAAGCATATGAACAGGCAGTTTTCAGAGAAAGAAATTAAAGATATCTATAAGCATATGAAGAAATGCTCTAAATCACTATTGATTAGAGAAATGCAAAACAAAACAACTCTGAGATACCACATCTCACTGGTCAGATTGGCTAAGATGACAAAACAGGAAAATGACAAAAGCAGGAGAGGATTTGGGCAAATTGGAACACTAATGCATTGCTGGTGGAGTTGTGAACTCATCCAACCATTCTGGAGAGCAATCTGGAATTGTGCCCAAAGGTCTATAAATAATTTCATACCCTTTGACCCAGCGATACCACTTCTAGGGTTATATCCCAAAGTGATCATAGAAGTGGAAGGAAGACCCAAATGTACAAAAGTATTTATAGCAGCTCTTTTTGTGGTTGCATAGAATTGGAAATTAAAGGGGTGCCCATCAATTGGGGAATGGCTAAACAAATTGTGGTATATGCATGTAATGGAATACTACTGTGCTATAAGAAATGAGGAGGAGACGATTTTCATATTTACTTGGAGAGGCTTATACAAACTGATGCTGAGTGAGAATAGAACCAGGAGAAATTTGTATACAATCACAGATGCAACATATGTGTGATGACCAACTATGACAGACTGTACTTTTCTCACCAATGCAGTGATATAAGTCAATCCCAAAAGACTCATGAAGGAGTGGGATACCTACATCCAGAGAAATAACTAGAAAGGACTGAGCTTGAATCCTGATGGAAGCAAACTACTTGATCTTTTTCTTTTCATTGTTTGGTTTTATTTCTTCTTTACCATTTTTCATCCCATCTAATACAATACACCTTTGTAATTTGACTAATGTCTAATGTGAAAGTATTTGCAGATCCTATACTGGACTATATGCCATGGTGGAGGGTGAGGGGAGGGAGGGGAGGGAAATTTGAACCTCAAGGAACTATGGAATCAAATTAAAAATAAACATAAATTAGAAAAATAAAGAAAACTACTGTTCATATTCTTTGACCATTTATCATTTAGGGAATGGCTTTTATTCTTGTAAAATTGACTCTGTTCTCTATATATTTTAGAAATAAGGCCTTTATCAAAAACAATGGCTGTAAAAAATGTTTCCCAGCTTTCTATTTCCCTTCCATTCCTTGTTGCATTGGCTTTGTTTTTGAAAATACTTTTTTTTTGCTTTTTGGAGGACAACTGGAGTTAAGTGACTTGCCCAAGGTCACACAGCTAGTAAGTGTTAAGTGTTGGAGGCTGGATTTGAACTCATATCCTCCTGTCTTAAGGGCCAGTACTCTATTCACTGCACCACCTAGCCACCCCTTGAAAATACTTTTCAACTTAATGTTATCAAAATCATTCATTTAGCATTTCATGATGTTCTTTATCTCTTTCTTGGTTATAAATTCTTCCCTTCTCCACAAAGCTGACAAGCAAACTAACCCTTCCTTTCCTAGTTTGATTATTGCATCAGGCTTTATAAGTGATATTTTTTTCTTGCAGACCACCCAATTTTTAAAATCACCACAGAATAACCTTTGGAGTATTTACTAGTATTTTCCCCATTTTACAACGGGAGAACATGAGGTAAATAGAGGTAAAGTGACTTACCCAGGTTTACACAACTATTAAGTACCTGAGGCTGAATTGAAATCCTGATTGCAGATCCAATATCTTAATTGTATAGGTCTGTGTGATGCTTTATTAAGCACATAAATATTCAAAAGGATGGCATTTCTACCATCTCTCCACATAGATGTAATTTCTACACTAGACCTCTCTATAAAGACCTAACCCTACTCCAAATATGTGTGTATGTATGTAATAAAGATGGTGATGATGATATCCCCTCTGATTTGGTTTTATACAGATATATATTTTTCACCTGGTATTGCAAAATACTGTGTAATAATTATTTACACTAGCAAGGATTGAGAAAAACATTCAAGAGCCAAGAGACTATTACAGTCAATTCTGTGCAACTGACATAGAATACAAAGCAGTGACTATTTGATATGATATTGAATATGAGGTCAAATTGAAATCCATCTGCATCAAATCTCAATGCAGACACAGTAGACACTGTCATCATTAGCTGATGTCTGACACAAATAAGTAATGTTGTGTTTCCCAGTGCCATCCATTTTGCCAAGCATAATAATATAATGCTAGATTCAAAATAATCCCTGCAATTTTTTATAAAGTAAAGCTACTCAAGAATTATCATTTATAATGATAAGAAATTTTTCATAAATTGTCTTCAATTTTTGCCTCTTTTTTAAGATTAAATAACATTCCAATGTGATAGAAGAAGAAAAAAAAACACTGCTTTGAAGAGAAATGCCCCGCAAGCAGTTGAAAATAGTCCAAGTAAAGACCAGAGGGACAAGTTATGTCACATAAAAATAAAAATATCCAATAAAAAGTTCAGATCCTGAAAATATGATCTGCTATATTTTTCAATGTAACTCATATGTTCTATTATTAGAGAGGAAAAGCCACTCTGTTTTCTTTATAAGAATGCTTTAGCTGCAGTTAACATTAAACTTAAGGAATTAAAATGACATCTTAAAAGTACATTGCAAAATACATTACTAAGGCAAGAGAATTTTTCCAAAGAAAATTGGAAACTTTTAATGAGCAAAACACAAATGTAAAAAAGTCTGTGACATCAAAATACTGCATGGTATAAGCTTGCTAACAGAATTGCTAAGCTTTAAAAACCTCATTTGGTAGGATAAACGATGCTAGGTGCAGCTATTGAATTGATCAAAAATTTACCTTGCAAATCCACATTTTCACTTAAAGATAATATGATGGAGAAAGAAAATTTCTCATGTATCTTAAGACCTTCATGATCAATAATTTGAGAAGCTAAGTGCTTCTATTTTGCATTACAAATGCATGATTCTCTTGCTTTCATACTAAGACCTTGCCTCATAGTTCACGGACAAAATCGAGGTCAACCCTTGTAACCTGTATTCCCTTTGTAACCCCGCTTTTCAACCACCTTAGCATCATCATCCCCCATCAGCTCTTCCTCTGGCCCTTCTCCTTGCCAATGTCAGAACCTCTTTATTTAAATTCATCTCCTCCCTTCTACTCTAGGAGCTTACCCTTTTAATTGTTTCTCACTTCATACTTTTTAACCAATCCTTGACTGAATGAGTGATAAAAAAAATATTATTATTAAATGCTTTCTCTATGTCAGACACTACACCAGGTGCTAGGAATACAAATACAAATATTATATTGATATGGAGAGTCATAGATATAATGAGTAGAGCCATAAAGCCCTTGGTTGCCATGGTTTTTCAAGGAACAATGCTAAACTTCATTACTAATCCCAGAGTTAGAGGTAGAAGGTGGGGTTAGGCTATGCAATATGTTTTTGGTGTCAGGGCAATGGCAAGATAACTCAAGATGCCTGAAGTATCTGATTATGGTACACTCACTAGTAAGGCCCAGCTCCAGGATAAAAGAGGATGCTTTTCCATGTGGGGAGGCAGGGAAGAAGCAGGATAGATAGAAAGATATCCCAAGACATCCCAGATGTATTGGTAATATTATGCTGATTTTATTGTTTCCCTTGCTATGTTCCAGAGTGTTCTCCTGGTCTGGGGCAAGAAAGACAGATCTTTATCCATTGACTCCTTTCCTCCTGCTCACAAAAGCCAGATTTTCATCTACTAAAACAGCTTTAATAAGTCTCCTCCCTTCCACAGTCAAACTCCTAGAAAATTCTTTCTACATTACTACTTCCATTTTCTAACTTCCCACTCACTTCTTTACCCCTTATGATATACTTCTAACCATACCACTAGACCATGACCACCAGTGAAATCTTAATTGTTAAAATTAAAAAAAAAACTTTTCTCCTTCCTTATGCTTCAATATCTCTCAATCATTTAATACTTTTGATTACTTCCTTATTTCTAGATGTTCTGATCACCCTGGCTATTTTGAGTTGACTTTGTTTTGGCTGCTCTCCTAAAAGACTACTCTTTCTCAGCCTTCTTTGCAGATTCATTATCCATGTCCCATCCCCCTCAAATGAATGTATTCCAGAGTTCTGTCCTGGAGAATCTTCTCCTCCCACCTTCTTTCTCTGCAGGGATCAGAAAACAGCTACCTATCAGCCAAATTCAGTTTGTTTTTATACAATCCATAAAATATTTGTTAATATTTTAAATGAAGTTTTATTGATTTTAAAATGTAAAAATCATTCTTAGCTCAAGAGCCATACAAAAAGGCAGCTGGATTTGGCCTGTAAACAGTGGTTTGTCAACCTCTGCTATACTCTTATCATCTGTTATGGATTTAACTAACACTTCTATTTAGATGACTTCCAAATCTGCATATCCAACACTAATTTCTCTTCTCTCCTAGTCTTGAATTTCCAGCTCTGCATGAAACATCTCCATGTGAGATTCTGTAGATATCATAAAATTAATATGTCCAGAACAGAGCTCATTTATTGTCTTTCCTTTAAAGCCAGCTTTCTTCCCATCTACATTATTTTTGTTATCATTCTAATAAAGTCTTTTTAATTCTACTTCCTCAACATATCTCAGTTCTATCACCTTTCTATTTATACCACACCACCCTAATTGGGTCCCTCAGCATTACTCACCTAGACTATTACACTAGCCTTCTCATTGATCTCCTTTTATCCCATATCTCTCTTCTTCAGTTCATCTTCCACACTGCTTCAAAATCTTTATTTTTTAAAATTATTTTTAAAATTTAGCTAGTAATTTTTCACCAGTTACACGTAAAAACAATTTTAACATTCATTTCTTCTTTTTAAGGGGGGAAGGCAGGGCAATTGGGGTTAAGTGACTGGCCCAAGGTCACATGGCTACTAAGTATTAAGTGTCAGACCGGAATTGAACTCAGGTCCTCCTGATTCCAGGGTCGGTGCTCTAACTGCACTACCTAGCCACCCCTTTAACATTCATTTCTAAATGTTGAGTTTCAAATTCTTGTTAAGTTTTACATGTGTAGTCATACAAAACATTTCCATATTAGTTATGTTGTGAAAGAAAACATTCCCTCCCCCCCATAATAAGAAAATTCCAGAAAGATAAAATTAGAAAATTATGTTTCAATCTGTATTCAGATATCATCAGTTCCTTTTCTGGGGGTGGATAGAATTTTTCAAAAGAGTGCTCCAGAGTTGTCTTGCATCATTGTATTGCTAGAATAGCTAAGTCATTCATGCCTGAAAATTATTATTCCTAAAGCCCAAGTCTAAGCATGTCTCTCCACTAATCAAAAAGTTTCATTGGTTGCCAGCTGACTTTAGAATCTGTTATTATTCAACTTTTCGGCTGTCAAAGTCCTTCACCACTTGCTTTTAAACTATCTTTCTATACTAATTATATATAGCTTCCCATCACAACCACTCTAAGCACTAGACAAATTTATCTATTTCCTAGGTCCCCATTTCCCACCTCTGTGCATTTGCTGAGTAGAATATTCCATATTGAGAATGTTCTCTTTGCTCATCTTCACTTTTCAGAAACCCTAAATTCCTTTAAGGGGCAACGCAAAGGCTAATGCCCTTAAGGAGCCTTTCCTGATTTCCCCAGTCATCAATATTAGCCCCTACATCACTGTGTATTTATTGACAAATACCATGTTATTTGTGTCTGAATATATTCAGTCTCTTCTACAGAATACTGGATCCTTGAAATACATACTCCCTCACTTTTGCATGTGTGTCACCATTGTCAAAATGAGAAAGGAACCTCTACTTTCACCTATTCACCAAGTGATCTTCCAGCCATGCCCATGAATACTTTATCTCCCCATCCAAGTTATTTATTTCACATGACATTCTCATATTTGCTTTAATGCCACAAATTAGACATTTATTTGTATAAGAATCTTGTTATAAAATGCAAATAATAATGGATAGCTTTTACATAGTACATTAGAGTTTACAACATTGTTTAGAAACATTGTCTCATTTTATCATCAAAACAGACCTAGAGGTTGATGCTATTTTTATACGTATTTTACAGTTGAGAAAACTCAGACAGATAGAGGCAAAATGACTTGCCCAGAATTACATAGTTTGTAAGTGCCTGAGGCCAGGTTTGAACTCGTTCTTCCAGCATTCAGGTCCCATATTCTATCCATTGCAAAACGGAACTCGTTCAGCAATGCAGAATGATTAGGGAGCTCTCAAACATTCACCCCCTAAAATTACTCAATTTAATCATGTTTTCTTTTGTTCATAACACTTAGCTGAAGTCCTTTGCACTGGGGGAATGAGGGTTTTAATTGGAGGAAAAAAGAAGGGGTGAGGAGGAAGGAAGCAATTTTGGAACTTGAAACATTTTAATTTAGATCATTCCTTTTATATTTTATCTTCAAGTACTTCAACGAAGTATATAGAATGTCGAACAATTTGAGATCACAGGGGCGTGAAGATAAAGGTTCCCTGGACATGTTATTAAGAAGGTTCATAAAGGGAGATTATTTTTTTTATTTTTTTACTTAATTTATTAGTTTAGTTTCAGTTAACAAGATTCAATCCATAGTTCCTTGAATTTCAAATTTCCTTTACCTCCCTCCCCCCAACCCCGCACGACAGCATATAATCCAGTATAGGATGTCAAATACATTCATATTAGACATTAGTCCAATTATAAAGGCGTATTGTATTAGGTGGGATGGAAAATGGTAAAGAAGAAATAAAACCAAACAATGAGAAGAAAAAGACCAATTAGTTTGCTTCCATCAGGATTCAAGCTCAGTTCTTTCTAGTTATGGATGTCACATTTCTCTCCTTCATGAGTCTTTCAGGATTGACCCATATCACTGCATTGCTGAGAAGAGTCCAGTCTGTCACTGTTGGTCATTACACATATGATGTGTCTGTGACTGTATACAAATTTCTTCTGATTCTACTCTTCTCACTCAGCATCAGTTTGTAAAAGCCTCTCCAGGTAAATATCAAGTCCGTCTCCTCCTCATTTCTTTTTTTTTTTTAATTAATTTATTAGTTTAGTTTCAGTTAACAAGATTCAATTCCATAGTTCCTTGATTTTCAAATTTCCTTTCCTTCCCTCCCCCCTCCCCCCACAACAGCCAGTATAAGATCTGCAAATGCATTCATATTAGACATTATTCCAATTACAAAGGCGTATTGTACTAGGTGGGATGAAAGATGGTAAGGAAGAAAAAAAAAACAGTGAAAAGAAAAGGATCATTTAGTTTGCTTCCATCAGGATTCAGGCTCAGTTCTTTCTAGTTATATCTCTGGATGGTGCTTTTCTCACTTTCTTGAGTCTTTCGGGATTGACTTATATCACTGCATTGCTGAAAACAGTCCAGTCTGTCATAGTTGGTAATCACAGATATGGTATGTCTGTGATTGTATACAAATTTCTTCTGATTCTACTCTTCTCACTCAGCATCAGTTTGTATAAGTCTCTCCAGGTAATTGTGAAATCCATCACCTCCTCATTTCTTATAGCACAATAGTACTCCATTACATGCATATACCACAGCTTGTTTAGCCATTCCCCAATTGATGGGCACCCCTTTAATTTCCAATTCTATGCAACCACAAAAAGAGCTGCTATAAATACTTTTGTACATTTGGGTCTTCCTCCCACTTCTATGATCTCTTTGGGATATGACCCTAGAAGTGGTATGGCTGGGTCAAAGGGTATGAAATTATTTATAGACCTTTGGGCACAATTCCAGATTGCTCTCCAGAATGGTTGGATGAGTTCACAACTCCACCAGCAATGCATTAGTGTTCCAATTTGCCCAAATCCTCTCCTGCTTTTGTCATTTTCCTGTTTTGTCATCTTAGCCAATCTGACCAGTGAGATGTGGTATCTCAGAGTTGTTTTGTTTTGCATTTCTCTAATCAATAGTGATTTAGAGCATTTCTTCATATGCTTATAGATATCTTTAATTTCTTTCTCTGAAAACTGCCTGTTCATATGCTTTGACCATTTATCAATTGGGGAATGACTTGTATTCTTATAGATTTGACTCAATTCTCTGTATATTTTAGAAATGAGTCCTTTATCAGAGACATAGGTTGTAAAAATTCTTTCCCAATATCCCACCTCCCTCTTGATCTTGGTTACATCGGTTTTGTTTGTACAGAAGCTTTTCAATTTAATGTAATCTAAATTATTAATTTTGCCTTTTATAATGCTCTCGAATTCTTGTTTGGTCCTAAAGTCTTCCCCTCTCCACAATTCTGACAGATAGCCTATTCCTTGCTTTCCCAGATTGTTTACAGTATCATCTTTTATAGCTAGATCATGCACCCATTTAGACGTGATTTTGGTATATGGTGTTAGATAATGATCTATGCCCAGTTTCTGCCACAGTGTATTCCAGTTTTCCCAGCAGTTTTTGTCAAATAGTGCATTCTCATCCCCAAAACTGGGGTCTTTGGGTTCATCAAACAATAGATTACTATATTCATTAACTGCCGGATCTCCTGAACCCAATCTATTCAATTGATCCACTACACTACTCCTCTGCCAGTACCAAGCAGTTTTGATGTCTGCTGCTGTATAATACAGATTAAAATCTGGCACAGCTAGTACACCTTCCCTAGCATTTCTTTTTGTTAATTCCCTTGATATTATAGACCATTCGTTTTTCCAAATAAATATTGTTATTATTTTGTCTAACTCCAAAAAAATAGTTTTTTGGTAAATTGATTGGTATGGCACTAAATATATAATTTAGTTTGGGTGAAATTGTCATTTTTATTATATTAGCTTGACCCAGCGATGAGCAATTGATATTTTTCCAATTAGTTAGATCTCATTTTATTTGTGTGAGACATGTTTTGTAGTTGTGATCATATAGATTATGGGTTTGTTTTGGCAGATAGATTCCCAAATATTTTATAATGTCTACAGTGACTTTAAATGGGTTTTCTCTTTCTATCTCTCACTGTTGAGTTTCATTAGAGATATACAGGAAGGCCGAGGATTTATTTTATATGCTGCAACTTTGCCAAATTTATTTATTGTCTCAAGTATTTTTTACTTGATTCTCTAGGATTCTCTAAGTATATCATCATATCATCTACAAAGAGTGATAGCTTGGTCTCTTCTTTGCCTAATTTGATTCCTTTGATTTCTTTTTTTTCTCTAATTGCTACTGCTAAGGTTTCTAGTACCAGATTGAATAAGAGGGGTGATAGTGGACACCCTTGTTTCACTCCTGATCTTATTGGAAAGGCCTCTAGTTTATCCCCATTGCATATAATACTTGCTGATGGTTTTAAATAGATGCTATCTACTATTTTAAGGAAGAATCCATTTATTCCTATACTTTCTAGTGTTTTTAATAGGAATGGATGTTGTACTTTGTCAAAAGCCTTTTCTGCATCTATTGAGATAATCATGTGGTTTCTGCTAGTTTTATTGTTGATATGCTCAATTATACTGATGGTTTTCCTAATATTAAACTATCCTTGCATTCCTGCAAAAAATCCTACCTGATCAAAGTGTATTATTATTGTGATAAGTTGTTGGAGTCTTTTGGCTAATATTTTTTTTAATTTTGCATCTAAATTCATGAGGTAAATTGGTCTATAATTTTCTTTCTCTGTTTTATCTCTTCCTCATTTAGGAATCAGTACCATATTTGTTTCATAGAAAGAATTTGGTAGAACTCCTTCACTAATTTTTCCCAAATGGTTTGTAGAGTATTTGAATCGATTGTTCTTTAAATGTTTGATAGAATTCACTAGTAAACCCATCTGGCCCTGGAGATTTTTTCCTAGGGAGTTCATTGATGGCTTGTTTGATTTCTTTTTCTGAGATGGAGTTATTTAGTTAATTCATTTCCTCTTCAGTTAATCTGGGCAACTTGTAATTTTGTAAATATTCATCCATTTCACTAAGATTGTCATATTTATGTGCATACAGTCTGGGCAAATAATTCCTCATTAATTTTTTTTATTTCCTTTTCATTGGAGGTAGATTCACCCTTTTCATTGTTGATACTCATAATTTGGTTTTCTTCTTTTTTTATCATATTGACTAAGGGTCTATCAACTGTATTGTTTTTTTCATAAAACCAGCTCTTAGTTTTATTTATTAATTCAATGGTTTTCTTAATTTCAATTTTATTAATCTCACCTTTGGTTTTCAATATTTCTAATTTAGTACTAAATTGGGGATTTTCAATTTGTTCTTTTTCTAGCTTTTTCAATTGCATGGCCAATTCATTGACCTCCCTTCTCTCTGCTTTAATCAAGTATGCACTCAGGGATATAAAACTTCCCCTAAGAACTGTCTTTAATGCATTCCACAAATTTTGGTATGTTGTCTCATTATTATCATTCTCTTGAATGAAATTATCGATTGTTTCTATAATTTCTTGTTTGATCCATCCATTCTTTAGGATTAAATTGTTTAATTTCCAATTAGTTTTTAGTCTATCTTTCCATGGCCCTTTATTGCATATAATTTTTATTGAATCACGATCTGAGAATGATGCATTTAATATTTCTGCCTTTCTGCACTGAATTGTGAGGTTTTTATGCCCTAGTACGTGGTCTATTTTTGAGCATGCACCATGCACTGCTGAAGAGAAAGTAAATTCTTTTTATCCCCATTCAGTTTTCTCCAGAGATCCATCATATCTAGTCTCTCTAAAATTCTATTCTCCTCCTTAACTTCTTTCTTGTTTAATTTGAGGTTAGATTTATCAAGTTCAGAAAGGGGAAGATTACGGTACCCCACTAGTATAGTTTTGCTATCTATTTCTTCCTCTAATTCCTTTAACTTCTCCTCTAGGAATTTGGATGCTATACCACTTGGTGCATATATAGTAAGTAATGATATTGCTTCATTCTCGATGGTGCCTTTTAGCAGGATATAGTTTCCTTCTTTATCTCTTTTAATTAGATCTATTTTTGCTTTTGCTTTATCTGAGATAAGCATTACTACCCCTGCTTTTTTTTACTTTACCTGAGGCATAATAAATTCTACTCCAATCTTTTACCTTTACCCTGTGGGTATCAATTTGTTTCAAATGTGTTTCTTGTAGACAGCATATTGTAGGATTATGGTTTTTAATCCATTCTGATATCCACCTCTGTTTTATGTGAGAGTTCATCCCATTCACATTCACAGTAATGAGGACTATCTGTCTCTTCCCCTCCATCCTATTCCCTCCCCTGTTTGTGTTTTTCTTTCTTCCTTCTCCCTTCCCCTCCTTGAAGTTTTCCCTTTTGACAGCCCCTCCCTCAGTGTTCCCACCCAGTGATACCCCTTCTTAACCTACCCTCTCCCCTTACTATTTCCCTCCCTTCTAATCCCCCATTAAGTCTCCTCCTTTTCAACCCTCCCCCTTACCCTTCCACTACCTATAGAGGCAGAAAAGGCCTTTGACAAAGTACAACATCCATTCCTAGAATAGTGTTTAAATGGTGTTCCTCTCCCTCTTTCTTTCCCCTCTACTATAACGTGTTTTAATGCCTCTTCTCATGGCATATTTTGCCTTTTCCTATCTCATCCTTTCCTTTTTCCCATTACAGTCCCTTTGATCCCCTTAATAGGTTGTTTTTTTTTTAAGTATTCAGGTTAGTGCATTCATAGCCACACCCTCTATCTAAGTATAACCCTTTTGAAGGTCATGATAATCATAAAAATTTCAATATTGACAGTTATCAGCTCCTCCTATAGGGATGTGAACATTTTGCTCTTGTTGCATCCCAAATAATGAGCATGTGTGTATGGGTGTGGGTGTGTGCATGTATGTATTTGCGTGTCTGTGTTTTCCTTGTTTACCTTTTTATGTCTTTCTTGAGACTTGTAATTGGAGATCAGATTTTCCAATGAGCTCTGGCTTTTTCATCAGGAAAGTCTGGAAGTCTCTTATTTCATTAAACAACTATCTCCTTGCCTGAAAAATTATGCTCAGTTTTGCCAGGTAGTTAATCCTTGGTTGTAGTCCTAGCTCTCTTGCCCTATGAAATATCAAATTCCATTCCCTCCACTCTTTTAATGTAGAAGCTGCTAGGTCCTATATGATCCTAACTCTAGTTCCTCGATATTTGAATTATTTCTTTTTGGCTGCTTGCAGAAATTTTTTCCTTAATCTTGTAATTCTGGAATTTGGCTACTATATTTCTTGGAGTTTTCCATTTGGGATCTCTTTCAGGAGGAGTCTGGTGAGTTCTTTCGATAGCTATTTTATCCTCTGATTCCAGGACCTCAGGACAATTCTTTGACAATCTCTTGGAGGATGTTGTCTAGGCTGCTTTTTTTCATCATGGCTTTCTGGTAGACCAATAATTCTTAAATTATCTCTCCTGGATCTGTTCTCTTGGTCAGTTGTTTTTCCAGTGAGATATTTTACATTTTCTTCCAATTTTTCAATTGTCTTGTTTTGTTTGATTGACTCTTGGTGCATCATAGAGTTCTGAGTTTCAATTTGATTGAATCTAATTTTTAGCGAATTATAGTCTTCAGTTAGTTTTTGAAGATCCTTTTTTAGGGAGGTATTTTCTCCAATTACTTCACTGAGACTTTTTTCCAAGTTGGTCACTGCCTCCCTGATTTGGTCTTTAAAATCTTTCTTAAGCTCCTCCAAGAATGTTATTTGGGCTTGAGACCAGTTCATATTTCTTTCTGTGGTCTCAGGTGTGGTTAGAGAGTCCATATTGTCCTGTGTATTTGGTTGTTCTTGACCTACATAGTAAGCTCTGATTGATTTTCTTGCCTTCCCCTTTTCCTTCTCAGCTTCCTTCCTTCCCATTGTGATTTCCTATTTCTTAATTTCTCAGGCTATGGGCTTAGGGCCTGGTTGTCTAGTTTGTGGCTAAGGCAGGAATGTCAGAGAGGGATGTAGATGAGTTAATGGGGGTGAATCTGACCACTTCAGATTTCTGCCTCTATACCTCTGGGCTATAAGCAGGCTTTTGTTGGTGAGGTGAGGTGGGACTTGTTAGGACCCCTCCCTCTCTTCTCTTCAGACACCTGGCTCTCTCAGTTACACCCCTTCTTGGAGACTCCCAAGCCTGAGGCTATTTCCATTAACTTGACATTTCAATCTGGGTGGGAGACTTATCTTTGGGTTTTCTACTTCATGAAGGAGGGATGGGCAGATCAGAGCAACTAGAATTTACTTTGCCATTCTAGCCCCTGTATTATACGGGCAGGCAGTTTCTAATCTTCCAGGCTGGGGGCCGAATGCTACAGAAGAAGCTGCTTTCTCCACTGGGGGCCCAACTCTCCTACCTGGCTCCAGTGATTCCTCCTGTCCCCTTGTGAGATGAAGGCAAAATGACTGCAATTCGTCCTTGGTAAGTCTGCAGGCTTGGGCTTCTATCTCTGGTTTAGTCTGCTTCTCTGCTCTTAAGTCTGAGCTGTGCAAACCCCACATGCTCTGCGCTCATCCTGTGTGGAAGCACTAGGCAATTTCCTGGGCTGGATTCTGCCACGCTCCATCTTCAAGTGGATTTTGTCGCTCCAGAATCTGTTCAGATTCACTTTTTAAGGTTTAGTGACAGAGGAGCTCAGTGAGGTTACTGCTTCCTTTCCACCATCTTGGCTCCACCCCCCATAAAGGGAGATTATAAAGATGGTGTCCAATCAGAGACAGAGTGTGCCAAATGTGGATAAGTAAAAATATATTGCCGGGGATTTTTTTATCTAAACAAGAGATCTACAAAGAGTAGCAAGTATGGCATAGGAAAAGTAGTACTGTAAGAGAAGGCCAATAATTCATAGTAGGTATTATCTAATAATAAGGGCAACAATAAAACTTATGGCCTTAGATGTCTATTCATGAATACACAAAATAATAGTAATAAAAAGTAATTAGAAAATTTTTAAAATAAACTGTTTCATATGAAGCTCAATAAGACCTGATGGGTTGTGATTTATTTCTGTATCCCAGTCATTATCCCTACTCTTTTTATAATCTTAAATCCGTATCTACTGGTTCCCTCTATATCTATATAAGTTTATACATTATATATGCATAATATATAACTGATAATATATAGGGGATGGCAAAGTAGTTTTGTATATTAAGAAAATGTAGTCATATAAGGAAATTTACTAATCCATCAGAATGGGCAAGTAAAGTGGAAAACATTCAGATGAGAATCAGTAGAGAGAGAAATAGAGACAATATTATGATGGGAAGGTAATATAGACATATACAGGATAAAATAATGATGAATTTTGTAAACATTACAAACTAGGCATGAAGGCATGACAATAGTAATGAGGAACTTGATCTACACGTATCTGCACAGCAGTTAATCAATTCTTAACTTACCTCAATAATGCCATTCATCAAAAAGCAAAAATAATGATGAGAAATGCTTATCTAAATCTGATTCTGAACAAGTAGGAAATGGCTTCTGCTGTAAAACTGAAGGAAATATTAGGAAAAATGACTATTATGAAGAAAAGAGGACACAGCTTAGAATTAAAGGATCTGGATTCAAAAATCCATTCTGCTATTTATTATTTATATCACCTTGGCAAAGGTAGGTAGGTTTTGCTGTGGATAGAATGCTGAGTCTAGAGTCAGCAAGACTGAACTTCTGGAGTTCAAATCTGGCCTCAGACCCCTACTAGCAAGTCATCTGACCCTATTTGCTTCAGTTTCCTCATCTGTAAAATGAACTGGGGAAGGAAATGATAAACTTCTCCAGTATTTTTGCCAAGAAAACCCTAAATGAGTCATGAAAAGTCAGACACAACTGAAAACAACTAAAGAGCAATAATACCACCTTGGAAAAGTCATTTGGACCTCTGGACCCAATTTTATGGGCCTCAAATTCGACACTTGCAAATTGGAATGTTTAGGCTAGATGATCTCTAAGACTGCTTCCACTTCTAAATTCTATGATCCTATAAGTGACTACTGAATCTTACAGAAGAATTTTTGATGGATAAACCTAGTAAATGCAGTCAGATTTCAAAGCTTCAAAGAAACAATAATATCTCATATTCCAATTACCTATAGGTGAAGTCAATCTAAGAGGCATGAAGAGCTCTTAAGAATGAAATTCTTCTGAAATAAAGATAAATAATTCCAATGTGGAAAAGGGGAGTGCTGCCCAAAGAGACTGATGTGAATAAACAAGAAGCGAATAATGTAAAATTTTAAAAGACAGTTACACAAGACAAAAGCTAAAGATGTTAACAGAATAAAGCGGATAAAGTGACATGGTTTTCTAAGAATAGTGTTAGAGACAATAAAGAATATAATACACTGTTCTTTAGAAGAAGAAAACCTGTAGCTTATTATAAGATCAAGGATATAACCATTCTTCTGTGTAGATAAGAGTGGAGTGTATTAAAGAATTGAGAAGTTATAGTACTTGAGGGAACATGTGCATGAAACCAACATGTGTATGAAAGTTCTCTAGAATAAAAACAGGACTTGTTATAGAGAGGAAAACTAGAATTTGCAAACTTTTCAAATCTTGTCAAATCCTAAACATGAATTAAGTATATCACCCATCATCATTATTCCTACTTACATGCTGCTGAATGGAAATGGAGAAAATCATGAAACTGTAACTGGACCCCCACTGAAACAAGACAATCCTATCAATCCTCCCTGCAGTGAATGTTCCAAGTCTCTATCCTTTCTTCAAGTCCCTTATGCCACTATCTCCAACCATCTGAACTGAGGACCTCATTTCATACTTCAATGAAAATATTGAAGTCATTCACTGAGAACTCCATTTTCTCCTTTCCTTATCTCTCATCTCTCTGACATCCCACTTTCCTCACTCCAAGCTTTGGTGGACAGTGCCTAATATAGAGCAGGTAATAAATACTTATAGACTGCTTGATTAATAAGTTTTCCTTTTAATTTATGAGATCATACTTTCTATATGTAGAGTCAGCAAGGTCCTGCAATGAATAAAATACTGACAGTACAGTCAAGAAGACTTGAGTTCAAAACCAACCTCAGACATTTATGAACTGCTTGACTTTGGACAAGTCTTTTAACCCATGTATTCCTCAGTTTCCTCATCTATATCAACAGGTTGTTGTAAAGATGAGATACTAACTGTGAATTACTTTGAAACCTTAAAACATTATATAATTTCTAGTTATTATTATTCTTACTATGTACCCTTGCTTCCATCCTTTCTCATCTTCTCCAGAAGATTGTCTCAATCATTATCACCACTCTTTTTCTAATTTTTAATCTCTACCTAGCTACTGATTCCTTCTCCACTACCTATATAAAGATGCTAGAATTCCCTGTATTTAAAAAAAACTCACTAAATCTTAGTATTTGTACTACTTATATCTCTCCTTACTTTGTCTTCTAAATTCAACAAAAAAAGTTATCTATAATCAGTGCCTTGACTTCTTCTCCTCTCTTTCTCTTCTAACCCTTCTACAATCTGACTTCTCATCTCATTCAAACTGAAATTGGTCTTTTCAAAGGTACCAATGATATCTCCATTGCCAAATCTAATGATCTTTTTTGAGTTCTCATCCTTCTTGATCTATCTGAAGTGTTTGACATTGTGGTATATCTCCTCCTGGATACTCTTTCCAGGATTTTTGTGACTCTCCTAGGTATCTGACTGTTCCTTCCTAGTTGCATTACTAGATCTTTATCATGTCATGACCACAAATGATAGGGACCCTTAAAATAGCTGTTATAGTAACTCTTCTATCCTCTTTTTATATACTCTCTTGCTCAGTGTTCTATTTCCCAATTATCTCTTTGAAGATGATTCCTTGATTTATCGATCCAGCCTAGTATCTTTCCTGAGCCTCAGTCCTGCAATACCAGCTACCTCTGGGATATTCCGAGCTGGATATTACATAGGCATCTAATAATTCAACATTTCCAAAAGGAAACTCATTAATTTATATTACAAAGCCACCTCTTGTAGAACTTTTCATTACTGTGAATAGATTAACCATCTTGCCCATCACACAAGTTTACAACCTCAGTGGAATTTTTAGCTCCTCTCATAGTTTACCCCACGTATATAATCAGTTGCCAACTCTTGGAATTTCTTTCTCTACAAAATTTCTCAAATATTTCCATTCCCTTCCCTTATATAGCCATTCCATAAGTTCAGACTGCCATCACTTCTTCCCTGAAGTAATACAATATCCTCCTCATAATTATTCTTCCTTTATCATCTTCTGCCACTAGCACTCACCTTCCATTCAGTTGCTTGTTTTTGTAAAGCAATCCAATATCAGAAAAAAAATTAAGTACATACACCCAACATATGTTTAGAAATTTGTAAATAGCATACATAAATTAAGAGAGCATGGAGTAATGGATAGAGAGTCCTCAGCGAAGTCAAGAAGATCTACCTCCATCACATGCTGGTTGTCTGATTCTAAGCAAGTGTAACATTAATGGGATATAAGATCTTCACTGTCCATTAATTGGCGTCAGGTGGAGCCCACTAATGAAAGCTTGTTTAGGGGAGGCTTGCTTGAAGGAATGCTTTCACACCTTTTGATAATTTCTGATTAGACACTGAGTCATGAGGGTTGTGATGCCCTCTGGCTCTAAAAAGGGAAGATAGACAGGTAGGCAGGCAGGCAAGCAGACAGGCAGATAGACATATATACTCTGAGGTTAGCATTTTACCTTGGGACTCACTCATTGGAAGTGTTCTTCTACACCAGATGAGATTCTGGTAATTGTTAAGCAGCCCCCCATCTTTGGAACACCCAGATGTTGGTGCTTCTCTCTCTGGTAACTATATATGTGTTGCCTTGGTCAGAAAGTTGGATCTGTTTATTGATCTGTGCTAATTTCTGAGACATTTAAAAGCCCTGTCTGTTGATCTTTATTTCTCTGCTTGTATTTTCTCTATATTATTTGTTTGTATTTTCTCAGAAGTTCAGGGTGCTGATATTTCCCCTGAACTAATGAATGTAATTTAAAAAGACTGTTGATCCCTTAAACATCTAGCTTTACTAGTAAAGCAGATCTAAGAACCAGTGTTAGCAGCCATCCTGGGGATGCCAGTATGGTTACCACTACAGCAAGTTAGTTTATGTGTTGGTTCCCAAGGCAAAGATCTAGGAGTACAAATTAAAGAGAAGGTGTTGAAAGTCATTACTATGGAAGTACCCCACTGAAAGTTCCCCTTACTTAAGAAAACAGCTCCACTTAAAAGAAAAGTACTACTGATTTAGTAATTATATAGAAAATAACCTTACACAAAATAGAAAGTAAAAAGGTTGAGACAGAGGCAAAGAAATATTTTGAAAATAATATCCCATTTATTAATGGAACAAAATACGTTATCAAAAACTGTTATTAATAATTATATTTTGGTAAGAGAATAAAATTGAAAATTATTCCGTTTTTAATTTTTTTATTTAATACTTTAATAAGACAGTTCAGAGGTCTGGTTCTAAGTTCAATTTATTTCAATATCTGGTTCTAATGGTGGTGAAAAATATTTTCCTAATGAAGATATGTGGTCCCAGATGGAGTAAGAGCATCTTTGATTGTTCTTAATTTAAATCACAATATTTATTTTTTTCAATTCCATCCACCAAATATGTAAAATGTTTCTTTTTTTAAATCTACTAATATATTTCCATCTTCTTTTTTTTATTAAACAAATGCTTTATTAACTTCTGGTTTACATCATTCATTTCCACCAGATTTTGAGTTACAATTTTTCCCCCATTTTTCCCTACCCACCACCCCAGAATAGCAGTCCCACTAGATATCCCCTCATACAATCTGCTCTCTCCCATATCTTCTCCCATACCCCCTTCGCCTTTGCTATTAGGGCAAGGTGAATCTCTGAGCCCCAATGCCTGGACATCTTATGAAACATTTAATTTTAAAACTTCAATTTTCAGATCCATTCCCTTCCTCCTTTGTCACCCACTCCCTCTGAGAAGATAAGCAATTCAGTATGTGTTGTACATGTATAGCTATGCAAAACATTACCATAGTAGATATATTGTAAAAGACTGCTTATATTTCCCTCCCAGCCATCTCACCTCCCACCTGGTCCATTCCCTACTTTGATCCTGTCCCTCTTTGATAGTGGGTACTTCCAACATCCCCTCCGCTCAGAATGCCCTCCCCTCCATCACGCCCCACTCTCATCCCCCTTTCCCCTATTCTCCTTCAGGGTGAGATATCCCATTTAGTATGTATGTGATTCTCTCCTTGAGCCAACTTCAATGAGAATATGCTTTTGCCTATTTGCCTTCCTGTTCTTCCCCTCCCCTGCAACTACTTCCCCTTGCTTCTTCTACATGAGATAGTTTACCCTACCCTGTCTCTCCCCATCTCCTCTTGCCACTTTCCTCTCT